>OMOV01106130.1:0-10302 GCA_900312565.1 Beryx splendens | reverse complement strand
TGTATGAGGAAAAAAGAGAGTGGGACTATTCAGTTTGCATTATGATAATTTCACATCACCTCTTCTGTCTACATATTTGTCTTCCCTCTGCAGTCTGCAGAGGAGGGCAGACATGTGAGATATGTCCCCAGCACCTTTGGCCAAATGCAAATCTGTCCCACTCTCTTTTTTTCTCATACATGTCCAATAGCAATGCTCCCTCTAGCGTCAATAAGCAAGCCCTAGCTGCACAGTCACTCACCCACCAACCTAAAACATCCAAACATGCTCAACTTCATGTGTTAACACTATTAAGAATGAGTTAAAATGTTCAGAAAGCCAGCAAAAAGGCTGCGGACAGTAGAATATTTCCTCAAATTAAGTGGTGAATCCTCTTTAAAACACTACCACTAAGGGACTCAAGGGGGCCAAAGTCATCAAGTTTCAAATTCAAACGCTAACAGATGAGATTATCACTTTCAAGGTCTGAAAGCAAAACCTAACAATCTATATCATAGTTTAAAACAAGGGAGATCAACTCAACACAATAACTTTGCTTCACCTGCTGGGTTTGTAATACTATTTTTGTGGCTGGGTTGGCCTTGTTTATGTCTGGACATCATAGACTGGCAGTTTGTTTTTTTACTGATTAGCTTTTAGACCCGAGTTGTGATCCCAGTGTGGTTCTCTGCAGCACAGCTTGTACCAAGTTAGCATTTTATAAACCAGATAGGTGAAAGCCTGCCTCAATAAAATCATGAGAAGTACGAACAGGACAAAATGAGAAAGAAGCGTCTCATTTAAAGGTATTCTGCAAGCTCGGTAGATCTAAAAAGCCAACTTTCTATCGTGGACACGTCTTTGTGATTATTCTGCTTTTTTAACTGCGTGTCCTTAGATAAAGTTTTGAAAGAGATGGATTGTTAGTCACCCAGCAATATGTCCTACATACTGTGTTGGCCCACAAGACTCTTTGCATTAATGCTGACCAGGGGGCAGAACATGCAGTGCGATGCATGTCTAAATGACGGGGGCAAAGACACTCATTAACTATCTTTTTTAACCTACATTCATGCAGGGACGGGTGATTAAGCATGTATGCCTTTTTAGCCCCATGACAGCAGGGGCTCTTAAGGATCGCAATGTCAGTCGGTTGCTCTGTTCTCCACTTTTGGTCACGTGGGTGAAAGTGTGCCGCGGGGAGTTAAGATTGCAAACTCTCAATCGGGAGACCCGAGTTCAATTCGCAACAGGAACGCTTATAAATGCAATGTTGCAGGGCTGTTCTCTTAATCTTGTTTCAACAACACACCCGGTTCACATTCACACAGTTACAAACTGATGCTTGGGCACCGCCGAGCACAAGCACAGTGCTCTACTGTTGGCCACTGTGCGGCTTCATTAGCGCAGCTGGAGGTTACGTGCCTTGCTCAGGGGCACACTGACCGCAGTTACTGAGGGAGGACAGAGTGCTTCTCATTCCGTTTACTCGCTCAGACTTTCCAGATCAAGGCAGAGCGATTAAAACTGCTCTGACATAAATTACGATTAATGTGAGAAATTACAACGGCAAGAGCGTATTAGAATATGGTGGAAAACCGGTAAGTGTGGCAGCTTGGTGCAAGTGGCAGCTCTGTGCAAATCACACTCATCTCACACTCACGTCACATGACAAATTAGCAGAACTGGGATCTTTGTCAGAAGAATTGATAACGTTAGCATTGTTGCAAGCTATTACACGTTTCGTCAACCCGTGACAATTTTCTGTTCACCTCTCTATATTATTTTAGACATAATGTTTAGAAATGATATTGTGATAAATCTGCTGCTACTACTATTTACTTCACTATTCCCAGCATTAAAAAGTTACAAAATGATGTCCTTCTAAATAGCAATATCAAGTTCTCCATCTTATGAGCGCACTCCAAAACATGCAATCAGAGCTCAATAAGGCACCTGGTGATAGTTATTGGCATACACCCAGAACTGCATCATAGAAATATTAATGAAATATAACCAATGCATGTGATATCTTTTTTTTTCTTCCATTTAACGTTCTTAGGTTTTCTGCAGCCAAGCCAGTGCATTTGTAGTCAGGGGCAAATTTGCACCAGCATAGTTGCATTATTATTATTTTTCTGTTTAAAGTAGTGCTCATGTCTGCACTCTGATACAGTCCTTCGTTGATATCAGTATGCACTACGGGATGACACATGCACAACCTTCCCTCGTCACCACGGCAGAAGAAGAATCTTGGCCTAAACATATAAATATGTGGAAGGTTTTTTCTGCTACCTAGTCAGTGAGCGCAAACAAAGACACGTGGTTGACGACAAAACCAAGAATAGCAGAGGGGGGGGAAGCTGTTTGAAGCCAGCGGCGGTGTACGGGGCCACAAGGTGAAGATGCAAAAAACCTTTCTGTGACCTTCCTCAACAGTTAACGCTTGCTGGTGTCATCCCTGACAGGTATGTGGCGGTTTCATGCATCTGTAAACAGGCAACTCTTGACACCTTAACTTTGTACTCACCTTGCTGAATCTGTTGGTGTTGAGAATAGCTGGGTGGATGATTGTACTGCATGTAGTTAGCGGGGCTTTGGGGGGCGTAGGGGCTGGGTACGGGGCTGTTCTGCTGGGGCACGAACCGCGTGCCTGACCCAGACTGCGGGGAAGCAAAGCGACTGTAAAGGAAGAAGGTGAGAAGAAGGCATCGTTTACAACAGCCCGGCTGTCTTGGTAGAATCATAGATACTTCCAACATCTGACAGTGTGTTGCCGCTGCCCTACCTAGAGGGGCTGTGCGGGACAGTGGTTTGCTGATAGTTTGATGCTGGACTTCCATGCACGGGATTCTGAGACATCTTGTACTGCTGCATCATTGGCTGCTGCATTATATCTACGAGATAAAAAGAAGAGAAAGTGATGAAAGAAACACCAACTTAGGAGATGAACATATACAATTCTTTAGCACCAACACTCAGTCACCTCCATACCAAGAGAAGGGGCTTTCAAGAGGTGAGATGATTTCATTTTTTCTGAACTGATTCTGTAAATCCTGTTAGATTCTTATGATCCCCGTTGTTTCACAGAAGAGCAGTTTTCATTTTTCACTTTTGTGAAGACTCCACTCCTGTAGGAGGCACTCTAGACATCAAAAGCGCAGAGGCTCCACTTGACCAAACTACGTCTGCTTAATAGTAATGGCAACTGTTTTTAAGCCAGTGCCAGCTAATAATCTCAAGGCAGCTGTTTAGGCACATTTTGGATTCAGAAAAAAAAAGGTGCAACATGAACGCAATGAAAAGTAACATCTGCAAGCTTTGCCGTTCAATGTTTCTACTGTGGTGATACGACAAATTTATGCACACACAGCTGACTAAACACCACACAGACGTTTTCCAACGGCCTGCGATGAAGCCCGACAGGACTGAGCCTGCTTTCTAGTGCGTGTATGTAAGTTCAAACTCACTAGAGCACGAGGAATTGTGCATTTTCCAGGTTATTCCAAGTTATTTCAGTGTGCTACAGCAAACAGACCGTTTACTTTTAATTTACCGAATAAAGAGAAATGGAAATATTTTGGCTCCGTTTGTCCCTATTCCGTATCAATAATGCACACCGTCATGTCACAAAAGACGCAGTGTATAGTTGTACAAAGTCACTTCAAATTTCAGTCATATCTAAATAATATTGTTAAAGTGGGAAGTATTGTATGATATTGTAACATGACTAATACTATCAAAATTATATTACAGTATATTGTGCAATCCTTGACAACACTATAAATACAGAAAAATAAAATGATTCACCAGAAAAACAATTTAGAGTTCAGAGAGATGAAGGAGGTGGTTGGTGGTTATAGTTGCAGCAGAACGGAGAGTATTTGCCAAGTTTATGACAAGAACAATTTGCACATTGCCTCCCTCGTTGTTGAGCACAACTTCGGAGGAGCAGGAGAGCGGCGTCAGACCTACTGTAGATTCGCAAGAGACATTTCTCTGGGCCAGAAGCGCACAGCTCACACTGCCAGCTGAGGCAGCACAGATAATGATTCTGTGTGTAAGTGTGTATTCATATACTATGTACTTACATTTTGCCCAAAATTGCAGGCTATTGCAGCTGCTCTTACAACAAGAAAGTTTTCCTGAACGAAGGTTAAAAGACAAGTAGTACAACTGATTATGGCAGTTAGTAATATTGTGGTTTCGTGACAAATGCCGCCAAGCCACTATTGGTACTGGTACTCCTTCTCATTCGAATCCATTAGCTAGGGAAACTTCAAAATCCTCACGTCTGCAACAATAGTCGTCTACGCTAACTAATGTTGCTTCTTGACTTTTGAAACAAAAAACAGCCGCCTACACTTTCCACTCGAGCCTAGGCCGAAATTCACAGACCAGGCACTCTGAAATCCAATTTATTGTCACCTCGGAGCCTAACAACCCAGAAGTTCTCAAGAATCATACCAAAGAGTAAACAACTAACAGGGCTGATGGAATAAAATGACCACAACTAACAGTGTAGTGAAACTAGACACAAGAAATACATCTGACCCAGGAAATGCTCTGGAGAATAATTAGAGACAGTGGAAAACAACGGCACAGCCAAGAGAAACCGTTGGGGCATGCACTGAGCTCCACTGCAGACTAGTGAAAGGCAACGTCTCCGTGTCCCCCTCCTTACCACCCCGAACTCCGTGTTGGGCCGGCATACTTTTCTCCCTGAAGATTTTGGGGTTCCTGGACAGCACCGTTTGCAGAAGCACAGGCATGTCGCCCTCTGGGTCATCGTTGCCCAGGTTGTCCTTCAGCTCTCTGGAATGCAAGGAGAAGAGAGACGTCAAGACTATATTTACACACCTCACCCCGGAATGTGGGCAGCCCCTACCATGCATTCAATCAGCACGCATTTCCATCGCTTTACTATAGTCCAGTCTAAAGTCAGTTTGAGCTGGCTGATGGCAGCGATGCTAGCTAACAGCGTGTTGCAGTAATAGACAAGATTTTTAAAAAACATGAAATGATGGTGACAAAGACAACCATTGTAAAATCAGCCAGTGGGTGACGAATTATGTCAAAGTAAAAATAAAAAACAACAAGTATGTACTTCATGATAAGCTGTGATCAGCTTGGTGCTAAATTGACTCCCTCAGATCAGAACCAGGGATCTCTGGTTTGGCAAACCTGTTTCACCAACTGAGCTAAACTGAAAGTGACGCAGCAACCAGGCTCATAGAGTCTGTGCAGAGAGTCTGTCTACAGAGTCTGTCTACAGAGCCGTGTCCTACAACGGCACGTGCAGTAACGTTTTTTTGAAAAATTTGAGGCAGACCGACTGCCAGAGTGACTTACAGCTGCAGCTAAAAAAAAAACGCCCAACCCAACACTTCATTTTGGTGGATGTTTTTGCTGGTAGTCCTTATTTTGAGGAGCACCAAAGCTACCAGGTAGAAAAGTTCATTTAGAGCCCTGACATCGCTACAGAGCAGAATGGATCTGCTTCATAGTTCGGGGTCCTGACAACCAGCAGCGGGGAAAGTTACTCACTAGTTACTTAGCCTTGTTACTTACCATAAATAGTAACTAGTAAGAGTAATAGTTACTTTACTATGTTAGTCTTTAATAAAAGTAACTCTGAGTATTTTCAAGTTACCCACTTAAAAACAAATAAATAAAAATAAACCATTTGAGAGGGAAATAAAAGTAATGCAAGTTTGAGAAAGTAACTCATAACTCATTACATGAATTGAAAAATGAATGTGTTAAGTTCATTAATGGTCAAATGGTCTCAACAAGGATACTTCCAACACTTCCAAACTTATTTTGGAGTCAAGGCAAGTTTATAAACCTAATAACTATCGGCAAACTTTCTCTCTTAAATTAGTACTGCGACCTGGTGCGAAAGAGTGGGGAGCGGAGTGGTACTCACATGTGCTCGGTTGAGACCTGGTTAAGGCTGTGTGCCAGCTGGGACACCAGGTTCTCATCCCGGCATGCCAACAGGCCGCTGACCTCCTCAGAAATCCTCCCATTGTAGAGCAGGCTCTTAGCAGTGGTGGCGGGGAGCGGAGAGGGCAAAGGAAGCTGGTTCAACACTGAAAGGATGATGAAAAGATAGGTCAGAGTGGCTGGAAATGGGTGGAAGCAGAATAGGAGCTGTTTTGGAAAAGGCTCAGGATGTGTTGTGAAATTCTTCAAGTATATACAGGATCAAAAATTTGTTCTTACACACAACTGGCCTGTTCTAGTAAAGCCAAATGTCAAAGATACCATCAGCAATTTACTTGCCGATGTAAATCTCGGGTCTATTCATTTACTTTCTTAAAGAGCTGGACTTGTAAATGGAAAATAAGCTTTTTGCAACGTTGTATACCCCTCATAACTCAGAATACAGGTATTTTACTTTGGTGTCTACAACATTCCTAATGTAAATAAACCATTTTACAGCATCAAAATTCATATAAAACTCGTGTTTTGCTGCCAAATGTTGTCCGTTCCGGAGTCAAAAGCTCTGAAAATTAATGTCAGAGTGGAGAAAGGTCTTCAGTACAATAAATCACTCTGCAAACACAGCCAGTATTAGGGCAACAGTATTTTAACATGGCTATCATTATAATAATCACGGACTGGGGCTTTAATTCCGTGCAGTTGAGTGACGTGTAGCTGCAGGCTTATGATGCCCCCCGAGAGAGGCGGAAATGAGTAAACCCCTAACCTTAATCAACACATGTTCTTCACTAACCGTTAGCTTTTCTAACCCTATCCTTACTCCACATCCTTGCCAAAGCATTTTCTATCCATTACCTCAACCCTATGCAAACCATGCGCCTGACATCTGGACGACTGCAATCGTGATACTAGTGATAGAGTTAACATCTATGAATGAAAATGACAAACTAAGTAAGCAAGTAAGCTAAATAAGTTACCAAACTAACCTGCAGGAATCCATCGAACCACCTGGATATGTTTAGGCATCTACAGGTGGATTTGATTTAACGTGTGTATGCCTTGTACCAGAGACTATGGAATGGCTTCATCGAAAAAGGTAGGCAAGTTAAAATCAATACTAAACGATCACATAATTACCGTCCATAAAGTAACTAGAAAAATGAACGATACCTGTACTATGTTCTATAACTGCCACAATTTCAAACCATCACACTCCACAGTAAGACATACAACACTGTGCTACATCTGCACCAAAAACAAATGGATGTTAATAATATAATAACAACAATTATAACAGTAAGACACATGAAACTGTGCTACATTTGCAACAGACAAATCTCTACTAGCCTAATTGCATATTATTATTATTACATGATAGTATTATATGATTATGTGCTCTAAGTATCAAGGCTGCAATACTCACAAAGGAAACATTTATCCTAAGTTTTATTACAACAGGAAATAAAGGTTAATTGAAGCTCTACTGAAGCAAGAACTGACTAAGACCTGGACAGTGAAGTGAATTATTCATATTCAGAACATGACTAATCAACCAATGTATTCCCACTTCAAAAATGTAATTGAGAAAGTGCCTCAGTTGAGCTATAGATCGTTTGTGAGATAGAGGATCTAAACTGTTTCTGATCCCAATGAGACCAAACTCTGGTCCTAAAACAAAACTGTAAATCTGAAACGCATCCTGACCAAATGCACCCAAGGAGCTGCAGACAACAGATGAAAAAACAAAGCGCTGAATGAGTGACGGAGTAAGCTCTGAGGTTTTGAGGTACTCTTGAGGTACAACAAACAAACAGTTGAAAAAGCTTCGGGTTTCCACGTCTTGTTTCTGGTCTGTTAACTGACCGGTCATATCAATCACTGAGCTCCTGAAGTACATGAGCATTTGTGCGGTTTCAGGAAGTTATTGCCTGGATTGTCATAACAAGATATTAGTTTCCCCTTTCTTTTTCTTTCATTAAATCTGGTTTGGGATCCTTAGCCTTCGACTTCCCATCTTCAGAAACATAAGCCTCTTCATCTCTGTCTGCCCTTAAATGACCAACGGTGAGCAGCATCACACATGGTTGGCTTCTGGTACGACTACGCAGCAGCCAGTTGATATCGGCCTGCTAGCCAGACTAGCATTCCTTAGCCTTGGCACTTCTTGTTTTGCGAGTTTGTGTATAGGCTTTGTGACAAGCATCGGAGAGATTGTGTTGTACTCACAGTCTGTCAGGCTAGCAATTCCAGCAAGAGTAGTAATGGGAACATGAGGCATATCCCCATTCATGCTGAAGATGGGGTCAGGGGTCGTGTCTATGCACAGGTTGCTCAGTGTCACTGATCCGTCTGTTCCTCACATCTCCCACATGCTGCAATGCCAAAAAAAGAAGTTCATCAGCAAAGTGACAACAAATGAAGACTAGTTATTCAGAATCACTCCTGGAAGCGGTTTAGTGAAAACAAGGTGTTTGATTGGATGCCATTACAGGCACCAGTAAAAAAAAAAAAGCCTGCTTGTTGACAACATTAAGATTAAAGAAACAATGCAGTGTTTTGTTCATAACTACAGTGAGCTTCTGGGATACCAGAATTCAAAACCAATTCATGAGTGAGCATTGGTTTGCTGCTAATATGACTGTGCCTCTGACGTAGACAGTTTATATCGGCCTGCTAACAAGGCTAACATACCTTAGCCTGGGCACTTCTTGATTTATGAGTTATTGATTTATAAAACCTTCCAGTTATGGTATCAACGTCTGCAGGTACACAGCGGCTAGCTATTTCCCCCTGGTATTTTCTCCCAGCGTCCTTCCTGGTTTTTACCCATAAATAACGACGAGCCTGTGCATCTCCAGTTGTCGCTGGGATGTTTCACCCTAAAGTCGGGCATGCAAGCCAGTTTTAGAAACGTGTAAAATCAATTCAGTCAGAAGAAGCAAGCGTTTTTATCGTGCATCGCAGCTGAATGTGGACGGTGTCACGTCTATCGGCTACAATAAAAAAAAGTTACAACGATTAGCCTACGTTGGGCGGGGGAGGCGATGTTTGTACGTGCGCTAGCTTACCTAGTTAGACATATTCAGTTCCACAGCTGAAACCTGCCAGCCACCTGGCCACCTAAGGACAAATCAGAAACAATATCTCGTTTCTTCTCCCTTTTGGTACAACTGAAGTAAGGTTGCAGGAGCTATCTGTCTAAATCCACAACACAACAGAGAAATAAGCCGACCCAGCTACCAACAAATTGTCACCCGCTTGTAAATTACCGAAAGATTAGTTGGCGCTGCTCGACGGTTGCTAAGACGACATGCAGTGTCTCGCGCATCAGTGAAGTGGCCGAGTTAACTAGTAGGGTTAGCTTGACTAGCAACCGCCGGACGTCGTTGCTATGCTATCTGGCTAGGCATAACTGAAAGTTGTTTAGCTAACGTTACACGGGCACGCATCGACGCCAGTTTGCTGCGGGTCGCCCACATTGAACAGCCCCCTTTGTCGCGTCTCCGGTCCAGCTGCTTGTATCCCTACAGGTCGTGTCTGTGGATCCAGATTTCCACCTCGTAGTTTCAATGGCCTACATCGGCGTATTTCCAGCCGACAAAGTGGACCTCGGACTTGCCTAAGGAAGCGTAACCCCGACCCAACGCCGGGGAAGCAGCAGCTACAACGCAAGTACCAGCAGAATATCCCCGCTGGCCGCACCGTTTCTCGGTGGGCCAGCCCAAAATGCATTTGAAAAAACCACTTCAGGAGGTAAACAGTAGCTTGATAAAGAGGCTGTTGAATCTATCTGGTGTGATCCTTTTTTTTTCTTCTTTTTTTTTTTTTACCTCAGGATACGATGAGAAAGAGAAGTGGGTCTGAGGGGTGCTGGAGCCGAGCCTCTAGCTCCCTCTCCGTCCTGTAGTTCAAACAGCTCCTCCGAGTAATAATATAACAACAATAATCCGGGTCGGGAGGGTTGGTTCTTCTTCCTTCTCACGGCGAACATATGTGCTGGGAGGGGGGAAACATCCCCGCACACCGGCCTTTTGAACCGATTTCTCCCCCAGCAGCGGAGGGCTATGCGCGTGAATGCCAGTTGGTTTCGAAAAAAACAATCAAACGAGGCAAAAACAGAAACGGCTACTGACGCGGTGAGAAAAAAGGGATTCACAGACTACTCCCCCCTCTCTCTCTCTCTCTCCCTCCCTCTCTCTCTCTCTCTCACTCTCTCTCTCTCTCGCAGAACAAAATGCCGACCGGAAGAACTGCTGCAAGAAATAACTCCCTCCACTGGTGCGGCGCCAAAGCAACTATCGTTAACGACGACCCAGTTTACTTCCGCTCCTTGCCATGCAACGCAGTGGTTCCCAAACCGGGGTCCTGTCCTGG
>OMOV01106125.1:0-15140 GCA_900312565.1 Beryx splendens | reverse complement strand
AGTAGATTAGTAAACAGATTCAATCTTCTTTTTTTTTTCGTCACAAACACACACACTCATCCCATCCCTTTCCTTTCCCACTGGAGTGGAAATGGTATTCAAAATCAAATTGCTTGTTCAAAATTAGTATCATTATACTCGTCAAATCAGACTCTAAATTGTTTTCTGTATTCGTTAGTTCACGTCTTTTCTCTGTGCAGGTTTCCGGTATGGAAGTGACATCGTTCCCTTCTCCAAAGTAGACCAAGACCAGATGAAGTACAAGCACGATGGGAAATGCTTTGCTGTTCTAGGCTTTGCCAAACAGAACATGGTATTGTACCTCTTATGTCGGTGTAACTGTACGTGGCGTCTAAAGAGTATTAAACAAACGTGGAGCAATGCAAAGACGCATGTAACGACTGTGAGTTAAACTGTGTTCAGTCTGTGTTATTTCTCTGTCTGCCTTTACCTACTCTCTGTTCTCACACTCTGTCTGCAGGTGCAGCGCCATCAGTTCATGGGGAGCCAAGTCGTCAAGATATTTGCTGCCAAGGATGACGAGGTGAGAACGGAGCAAATGAGTCCATAGTTTTAGGGCATATATATCGTATAATATCGATTAGGGCTGAACAGTTAATCGAAATTTTATGGAAATCGCATTATGGCCTACTGCAGTTTTCAAATCGCAGGAGGCGCAATATTTGCTAAAGGCAAAATGTGTCAGAATACCATTTAAAATGAAATATCGTGGTGCTGCAGAGATGTGCTGGCCTACACATCATACTCTACAGACTTAAGAAAACATCTTTGTCAGATCCCCGCAAAAATCACACCATCATCATTTTAATACGTTTTTCAATGAAAATGAGAATAATGATGTAAAAATGATCATTCCCTCTAATATCGCAAATCATATCGCAATTGCTATATCAGTCAAAAAAATCGCAATTAGATGTTTTTTCAAAATCATTCAGCCCTAATACCGATATCGTGATATCAGACTAGATATCTGGGATTTTGGTTATGTTGTGAAATAACTTAAATGTTACTTCTTGGCTGAGTAAAATAAACAATTGGATTTACCTGTTAACCATATCCACATTACTTATTACTGATTACACATTACTGATTACTAATGATCATTACTGATTACTAATGATCATTACTGATTACTAATGATAATTACTGATTACTAATGATCATTACTGATTACTAATGATCATTACTGATTACTAATGATAATTACTGATTACTAATGATCATTACTGATTACTAATGATCATTACTGATTTTCAAACTTTTCTTAATATCTTAAGAAAGCACAAATAGCCTACTCATTCACAAAATATTGTCACCTTATTGATATCGAGGTATTCGGTCTAAAATATCTCCCAGCCCGAAGGTGTTCACCACATACTGATACGGATCTGTTTCCCTCTGTGTCCGAGCAGCATGCGGGGGTGGCGCTGTCGGCCGTCATCCGAGCGCTGGACAAACTCAAGATGATGGCCATTGTACGTTACGCCTATGACCGGCGATGCAACCCTCAAGTAGGAGCGGCCTTCCCTTGCATCAAGCAGAAGTATGAGGTGAGATCACGGCCAAAAACATGCTGCCTTTCCCACAGATCAACTGAATCTGTGTTAAATGTCTCCGAGCTAACCGCACCGTCCCTCGCACTCCACAGTGTCTGATCTACGTCCAGCTGCCCTTCATGGAAGACCTCCGACAGTTTACATATCCTTCTCTTGAAAACAACAAGAAGTTCACTCCCTCAGGTACTATCACTGCACCTCATGCTTACTCCAAGAAACAACCCATGCTGCTTTAATAACACTTACTGTATTACACTTCTGGTAAGGAGTTAAAAAGGAATTTCACTAGTGTAAGGTATGAGCTCTGGCTTATCCTCAGACCTGGTTTATGTCCTCAAGGGAGAAACCAGTCTGAATGTTTTAGAGAGGAGGAGGAAAAATGGACGTTTGCGTGTTTTGTGATGCCTCTAGAGACCCAGCTGTCTGCCGTGGACTCCCTGATTGACTCCATGATGCTGGTAGAGGAGGACGAGAACGGACAACAAGAGGACATGTTCAAGTCCCACCACATCCCCAACCCGGCCTTCCAGAGGCTGTTCCAGGTACTGCAGTCCAGTTTGTACTGGAGCTCTTTAAAGAAATACAGCATTTGTGTCTGAGTGGAGCAGTTGGCAAAGTTTTGCAACGTGCTGTAGTTTGGTTTGGTGGAGCAGGCAGGCCTTCCAGGTAATTGTTATTTTAGGATTCTTAACAGCTTTTGCAAAGTTGACAGTTGACAGTTTAAAAATCTGTCGTTCTGTTTAAAATTGACAGTGATTGCAGTTTTTATTTATCATCCCAGTGTTTCCACAATGCATGTCAAATGAAGGCACTTGCTTTTTCTTTCTTGCTATTTTTGATGATCCTAATTGCACTTCAAATAGTGCACAAATTACAACTTTTCAAAAACAAAATCAAGCATTTCTGTGTGCAGAAATCCCAGGAAAAACTTCTGGATGAACTGGATAGTGGTCATATAATCTGTTGGTCCAAACAATATATCTGTTACCCACAAAGATTTCTTTCATTTTTGAATCACTGTGCTCGGATATATTTAGCTAGTTACCTATAATACTTATCCCTCAACCACTATGTATCTCACCACCCACCCCGCCACCCTCTGCCTCAGTGTCTGCACCATCGGGCGGTGTGCCCCGACACCCCTCTCCCCCCCATGGAGCCGTGGCTGAAGGCTGCTCTCGAACGTCCCGCGGCAATCAGTGCACGGTGCCAGGCTCCGCTGGAGGAGCTGAAGAGGAAGTTCCCTCTGAAGGAGGTGGAGAAGAAAAAGCAGCTGAAGACCAGTGCTCAGATTTTTGGCAAAGGGTAGGTCTGGAGCCTTTTAGTCATGTAGGGAAAATCCATATTGTGCTGCCAAAGTCTAAGCCAGTAAGGGGTAATGTATGGATGTATTGGAACTAAACAGCATTTTTTTTTTGAGTGTGTAGGATATCTGTGCGGGGTTTTACTAAATATTTGCTTTATCTTGTCTGTTGACCAGAAGAGCACACCTTAGTTCACCTTTGTCAAGACTGTATTATTAAATGATTGCCAGTCTAACTCGTTCTCCCTACATAGCGCTGAGGAGCCGGATGCCAAGAAGGCAAAACCAGATGAGGAAGAGGAGGAATACAACCTGGCTGACATTGCTGAAGGCACCGTTAATTCGGTGAGCGGCAGAGGGCGCTAGATGACACGATAATCCCAAGCACATACGACTTTCTGTCCATATCAGCCCATGCCAGTAAAGTACTTGACCAACTTGTTCTAAAGGAGTGCTTTTAATTTAACATTTTGACTTGATTCTCGCCCATACTTAAAACTTCACCAGGTGGGAAGCGTGGATCCGGCCCGAGACTTCCGTTCTCTGATCAGGCAGAAGAGTCTTCCATTTGGAGAAGGTGAGGTCCAGTTTCTTTGTGTGTCTTTTCTGGGCAGCCGTCTCGACGAACATTTTGTCCAGTTGCATTAAATGACCGTGACTCATGTTCAGCCCTGGTAATCCTGTTTATCTTTTTGTTTGGTTGCGGTGACCCCTGCGTCCTTCCCAGTCTGTCAGCAGCTGACTCACAGGATAGAGCAGTTGCTTAGCAACAAGAACACGCACTACTACATGAAGTGCATCACCTGTATCCAGACTTTTAGAGAGCAGTCGGTGAAGGTAAATAAACATTCCCTATGATCCATCTGGCTAATGCATGAAGACGTGAGTGCATCCATCTTAAGAAGCCCTGTGAGATAATCTTGAGATATCAGAATGCACAGATTTGGCTTTGCTCTGGAGATTATGAGTCAGCTTGAAAAGATTACAGTGAGTCTGTTTCGTCTGTCATGATTTGAACTGGGACTAGTTCTGTGTGTGTGTGTGTGTGTGTGTGTGTGTGTGTGCACGTAGACGTTGTGCATGTGGGGTGTGAGTAGAATCATAAATGGATTTTGAATGTTTCATATCTTCCCTAATTCAGCTGGGGAATGCTGATCTGTACAACAGCTACCTCCAGTCCCTGAAAAACAGCATTCCAAACCGAGGCCTGCAGGTCTTCTGGGACCTGCTCGTCCAAGGTATGATCAGCCTCTTTATTGGGGGCAGCAGGTTTTCTCCCACTTGATATGAAATTTCTTCCTAATGTGATTTGGATCCAACATAAGTAGATTAGACCAAAAGCAGGAGTTGATGTTTGAAAGCCAGCTGTCTGGCTAAAAAGTCTGCTCGTCTGCTAGAAGTTTTCAGTGTTTGTGGGCTTAATGCGGGCCGTTTGATCGACAGATGCCATAACGCTGATCAGCAAGGACGAGGTGGAAGGAAGCACCATATCCAAAAATGATGCTAATCAGGTAACCTTTGGAAAACTCCCCTATTTAAACCGTTGTGAGCTGGTGAAGAATGAGCGTGTGTTACTGTGTGTTTGTAGTTGAATGTGATCTTGATACGTTGTCCTTGTCAGTACTGACTGAAGCCTGTTTTGTCCTTAGTTCCTGGTTACAGAGGAGAAGAAAGAGGAGGCGGTTGCTCCAGCAGTGGAAGATGCTGGAGACGTGGACGACTTGGTAAGTGTTGCGTTTGTGTTGTTTGAGACGGCCATCTTCGGCTTCCTAATGCTCGCCTGTTGTTCCTTAAACACACGTTAACGCCGTTTGCGATACATTTGCCGCATGTGTCCGTGTGCGTGCCTGATGGTGTGTCTGGCCTACTGAGACGTTTGATATAACCTCTTAAGTCCTATTGCCTTTTTCTTCTCTTCCTGTGCAGCTGGACATGATGTAACAAGGGAGGCAGTGAGAGGCTTCTCCAGTGGACATTAAGAGATATTACAAGAATGCAATCCTTCAGCCAGACCAAACCCTTTAAGCCGTCCATTGTTCTGCCTCTCCCTTGGGAGACCAGAGATACTTTGTAGTACATCACACTACTGTGAGTAGGCAAGCAACTGTTAATATACTGAGTCACTGCATGCACACTGCACAGAACATGGTTTAGTGCGGTTTGCATCAGTATGACTCACGACACGTCTCTAAAATGTATCAGAACTACACATAACGCAGACTGTGTGTATGTCTTGTTTGTAGCATCTTCGAAATCTCCAATTTTAAATGTCAAAAATGTCTGTAATTCTTTATGAATCTCTGGTTTCAAGAAATTAACATTTTGCCAGTGATTCACTGTAATGCTCTGATACAGTGAGTGCTTTGAATCTTTCCAGATTTATTTGCACCTTAGACCCTTTGCTACAGAAAACTGCACTGCTGTGTCTGAAACTGCGGGTTTATTGTCTAACCGTGTATCAATAAAGCTTTATGGTTGATGAAGAGTGCTCAAACTGTATTACATTGTTGGAAAACAGTATGTCCACGGTGAATACATTTTCCTGCCAAATCTAGTTAAGCACAAACAATGAATATCAAGTGACATCATTTGCATCCTTTACAATGCTCAGTAGAATCCATAGTAAACCGGTATCTCCTCATGTTTCACATGCTAGATAAAACAGCAGTAGCACTGATATAATGTTCGAGTCCAGGAGACGGTGGTCCCTCTTTAACATACCCACTGGATGAAACGGTCAAAGAAGCTGGAGTGGGATAGATCAGAGAAATCTTTTCCTTTGAAGATGGCGTCCTGGTCACCCATGGCCAGCTTCATCAAGACTTCCTGGTCGACGTCGTTTCCTGTGGCAATCACTGTGGAGACGGCCTGTGCTCTGCGCATGGCGGTGACCGCCTCCTCCAGGCTCTTGTTGTCGGTGATGCCGTCAGTAATGAAAACAAATGAAATCTCTGAATTGCGCCTAGTTTGGCGGAGGCTTCCGGTAATCAAGAGATTGTCGATGGTGTGGAGGATGGCAGGCCCCACACTGGAGGAAGAATCCAAGTACGGCATGCGTGCCAAGCCATCGGAGATGATGGCAGGGTCATGTGTGAGAGGGAAAGCCACTTCGTACTCATTCTCCTTGCCGTATTGTATCAGTGCCAAGCGCGCTCGCATACGATCATTCTTATTCCTGGCCAAGGTCAGAGTGTCTGCCACCTTCTGCAAAAATCCACGGACATGGCGGAAGTTCCCCGTGCCGAGGCGCTCTGAGCCGTCTAGGAGGAAGACCACATCCACTGGCCGCTGGGCACACTTGGCCACATCAGGCTCTGTAATGACAGTCAACAAATCACTCAGCTGTCAACTGTTGACTTTCAGTGGCTCTACATTCCAACTCTGGAGAAACAACAAAGTGACAATGAATAAAACTTACTACTTTTGCAGGGGAGATCGGGACACACTACCACCGGGTCTAGAAGGGAAACCAAACAGACGAGAATCACACAAACGGTCATGAGGACAAACATTGTTCTCCTGCGGAGCTAAAGAACGCTTACACTAACTCGTACAATACAACCACAGAGAAGTGTTATTCCTGGGTGCATCGTTAGAGGCTCACCGGGACAGAGCACATTCTCCATCTTGTCTATGAAGTCTTCAGCCACCAAGTCGGCGAAACGCTTCATGCCGGTGACGCGGTCCTTCTGCTGGCACGCTATCGACCCCAGGATCTCGTCGTCCCCCGTCTGTCCAAACATGTCACCGACCCCGATGGCGTTCACCACCACGTTGTTGTCGTTGCAGAGGTAAGTGAGCAGAACGTCGTCGTCGCGCGGGTCAAAGCGTCCGTCCGTGACCACCACCACGGACACTTTGGCTCTGGCTCTTCGGCTGTCCCTGATGAGGTTGTCATAGGCATACTTGAGAGCCGAGGGTGTGAAAGTGCCCCCAGCAATCCACTGTAGATTCTTCACTGCCGTCTTGAAGGCAGATATGGAGTTGATGCTCGCGTCATTGAGATGAATGGCCTCAAAGGTCCCGTTGTGACTGTATTGCACGACTCCAACTCTGGTGCCTAGGGGAGGCAGGCGTGTTAGAGAAACATTCAAACAACGCATTCAATCAAGAAAGTATTTCAGTATAGTATAACATATTAACCAAACAAGGCAACAGTAAACATTTCGTCCCGCACAAATGATGCAGTCCCCCTTTGGGTCAATTAGTGCGGTTTTAAAAATGCCAGAATGGAGCAATGAGACACATCATTCCATTAGCTTGAGTGAAAATCTGACCAGAGATATTGCTTGTGACACACAAACAATTAAACAATTCAATATTCAATTCATAATAATAAACAATTTAGAAAATGCCAGAACAGAGCCACGGCATGCATCATTCCCTGAAGCTTCAGTAAAATCTGAAAATGCAGTTAAAGCCTGTGGTTTGACATCATAGTCATCAGAGTAGAGAGTCAACATATGATCCTGTCCAAATATTTTTGGATCTCACTGTATGTCCAATATGTTGATTAACCGATTTGATCTTTGGAAATAGCTTTTAGTCTTTTATGGCAGCCTCTGCTTCTTGTCCTTTAAATACCTGCCTGCAAAAGGATTTACTGAGACGTCTCTGTGCTCTGTGTTTTTGTTTGACTGTACCGGTTAGTGATGCGGGGTCGCTGGCCATAGAGCCCAGTCTGTTGATGGTGTTTATAACAAAGTTCTTCTCCAGGGTGAAGTTTGTCAGGCCAACGCTCTCTGAGCTATCAATTACAAACACAATGTCCAAGGCTCCGCAGCGTTTCTCACAGTCTGGCGAAAGACGAGAACAGGATTAGCGTGTCGAAAGAAGCTTTCTGGCTGTGTTCGCTTCATCCTTGTGTATATTATCTAAGCACATATCTGTCTATATGACGGTGATGACAGTTGCTTACCACAACAGCCACACGTCTCCCTGATGTAAGTCATGACATCACAGTCCTGCAATGAAAGGGATGCGGATCAGTAGTAACGCATCTAAGAGAAATAGATGAATATAGCAGTTAAAATCATAATGCTTTTTAAATGTTACTCACAGAGAGTCCAGGATCCCCCGCCGGTCCAATGTCACCCTGCACACACAGAGTATAAGCAGAGAGGGATGCAATTTGATCTCAAATATGCAGACACGGTCAAGTCATTATTTGAGTGTAGTAGGCTGTTGCTTACATCATGTCCAGACTCCCCTCTGGGCCCCCTCTCTCCCGGCTCACCCTGTGGACCTGCCTCCCCCTTACAGTAGAAAACAGACGATTTTCAGTGGAAGTGACTCATTTTTCTGCATAAGAACTTTGCATTTCTTTAAATGAACATGATTTTGGTCAATTCCGGTTTTAATGAATCCAACTTGTCTGTGGGAAACTGTTGTAATCCTTTATGTTTTGGGCCCTGTGGACCTGCCTCCCCCTTAGCAGTAGAAAATAGACAATTTTCAGTAAAAGTGACTCATTTTTCTGCATTAGAACTTGTATTTCTTTTAATGACCATGGTTTTGGTCAATTCTGGTTTCAATTAACCCGACTAGTCTGTAGTAGGCTTTTGCAATCCCTTTTGTTTTTAATCAGTTTATCATGTGTATTTCACTATGAACTAAGCACTATTGAAGCACTATGAACGACTCGGTACAACAAAACATCTTAAAATATGTCACTAGGTGGATGCCTTACAATGAGTATACATTTTTTTAGCAAGGACGGCCCTAATGGTACTCAAACCCAATACCCTGCCAATGTTAGTGGAATGTTTTGCTCATTGAACTATACAGCATAAGGCAAAGTGAAGGTCATTTACACCTTCACTTTTTTGGGCTGGGCCACAGGCACAGCACCATACACTTCCCTACATTTTGCAGTGCACATGCCTGGAGGTTTGCCTCATACACCAGACCGAGGGACACCTAGTCTTGTTTAGTTACTCAGATCTTCAAACCAAGACGGCTCATAGGGGAGGAGCTTATCTCCTGTTCCTCGGGTGTGAAGCAGCTTGCTGTGGGTTGGCATGTACACGCCCCTGGACAGGACACAGGCAGCTCTGATCGAAATCCAAAGTCCACTGCATTGCATGTAGATTGGTTAATTCAGTAAACTTGCAGGCTCTCCTGGTGTTCCGATGTCTCCGGGTGCTCCTTTGTGGCCACATTCACCTCTGCTGCCCCGGGGTCCTTTTCCGCCCGGATCACCCCTGTCTCCCTGGGAAGAACAGCGTTGGCTTAAAATAGAAAATACAGCCTAATTAGACAATACTACAAGATAAACAGGAAACCGTACAGTGGGTCCTCTTGGTCCGGGATAGCTGAATCCCTGTCTTCCCCTGTCACCCTTTGGGAAGAAAGAGCAGGAACAAGATGTTATAACGTTTAAAGAGATGCCATTTTCTTTGCTGATTTTTAATATTCAGCAAAGTTGGAAGACAATCCTCTTTGCCCACCTTTGGTCCACGAGGGCCGGGGTCTCCTCTCTGTCCAGGATCTCCCGGGTTTCCTATGGTGCCCTGCGATCAAGGAAAATGATATTCCATTAAGCGGATTACGCACAGATATTTTAAGTATCCACTCAAAACAAGAGAGCGGGTTGTGTTAGTGTTTATGCTATTTTAAGCTCTTGTAATGTATATTTCAAAGCAATGTTATAACAACATACATTTCCCCCAAGGTTTCCTTGGTCTCCTGGCTTGCCTCTCGGCCCTGGGAGGCCTTGGTCCCCCTAGAAGAGAGAAAGCAACACAGAGAAACCACCATGACTGGGCGTTACCTTTGTTCCAACCAAAATACAGTCGGTTTCAGTAATGCTGACGTGAACTTGGCAATGCATGTTACTGGACAAATGCGAAAAAGTGTATTTTTTTATTTTTTATTTCTAGATAAGAGGCCCGGCTCAGGCTCTTTTGGCAGGACATCCAGTAATTGAAGGCGTAACTTCAATAATGGAAATTCTAAGGAAGCCTTGCAGCTGCTGAATCATCTACTTTCCAAAATCCACCCACGGCACCAATCCTCTCACCTTTGCACCCTTGAGTCCGTCTTCTCCGGGTCGGCCTCTGCCTCCCTCTTGCCCTCGTTCTCCCTCAAAACAAATGAACATTTCAGGATTCGCACCACACCATTAATCATCAACAAATGAACACAAAACACGACACTAACTGAGAAGCAATAATTCTATCAGCGGAGAAATATGTGAAGCATCTTCCTGTGAACGTGGCTGGGAAATGTCCTGTAGCAACACTGAGCGAATTATACTGGTTAAGGAAGTTTATTTAAGTCTTTATGATCTCCCTCTAAAGTCATAGCCTACAGAAAGATTTAAATCTCGAGGGAATTGTATTTTTCAGGCTCTCTCACGCTGTTGAAAGCTGTTATTAGGGCTGGGGAATCCACTGGGATGTGTGGATGCTTCAAATAAGTTGTTTTCTGGCTTTCAGATTACCACACACTGTACCGTTCCAGCTCTCACTGCGTCTTTCTTTTTACATCTTTTCTCTCTCTTGCACTTCTCTCTCTAGATGAGTCATTCTGTTTCTTCAGAAATCTTGTTTTATTGTTATTGCCAGGTCGCTTTTAAAGAGGCTTTTGTTCTAACTACAAAATGACATTCATGAACTGAACAAATGATCAAATGATGTGCTGTAGATCTCTGCAAGAGCACTAAACTTACCCTCTGTCCTTTCGGCCCGCCAGGTCCTTGTTTTCCCTTCAGTCCAAAGTCTCCTCTCCTTCCCTGGTAACATTGATTTGATAGTAATTCATAACAACCTAAGACAAATTCTCATAATCAAAACCATTTACTTAAAAAAAAAAAAAGAGAGAAGTGGTTGAAATACAGGTTCGCCTTTTGGTCCAGGTGTGCCGTCAAGCCCCTGCAAGAGTCAAACACAGTAACTGTCATTTCAGATTCACTTCTGTAACACTCACTAACGACGGCAGCAGTTGTAATAAAAATGGATCATATTTAAAATAAATCCAGTTAATCATACCGGTGGTCCCTTTGTTCCCGGCAGCCCTGGAAAGCCGGGATTTCCCCCCTCACCCTTGGGGAAAAGACATTTAATTCAGTGGTTCAGGTCAGAGTGTTAGGGGAAGATGCTTTCTGGTGTAATGTGTTTATTTGAAGTCAACCTTTGGTCCTGGGTCACCCTGAGGGCCCGGGGGACCTGATTTCCCAGGGCGGCCTAGATCGCCCTGAAATACAACAAACAAAAAATATGCATCACCCATTGAGACATCACCCAAAAATACATTTTTTTAAACAGTTTGCCAAAACTAAGCTTTGTCAGTAAGTCTTTTAAAAATGAAATGAGAGTCAGGTGCTGCAGTCAGGTGACAATTAAATGGGGAATTAAAGGAAATGGGATGCCATTTAGGATGCCAGTTCATGCTATTTATCCCCCTCATGTGAGGGAGAATTAGAGAGAAAACAGTGATCATCCCCTGGGTTTGATTTGAAGTCAACCACTGATTTCAACCCACGTACAGACCTTATCTCCTGTTTCGCCTGGGGGTCCAGTGTCTCCAGCTTCTCCATGGTGTCCATCTGGTCCCTTCCAGAGACAAAACAAAACGTGTCATTAATTACATATAGTTGAGTGCAGGAAACGAACCTTTTCATTCACTCCAAAGAGGCTGATGGGTTCTAAAAGTAGATAGCAGATAAACTATAAAATATCAAAATATACCTTATTTTGTTAGTTTATGATTTCCAGTAGTGAATGTAATATGATAGCACCCATAAAACAACACTTGATACATATAAATCATCATGTATGACTACTGGACTCACCTTGTCACCTGGATCACCTTTGCAACCGGGAGCTCCGATTCGGCCCACTTTACCCTGAAGATTTTGCACAAACAATCACATCAGTATCCAACAGAAGAGTCTCACTGTAAAACTTCACTTTGTCTTATTAAAGTACAGCAGTAGACTAAGGCTCACCTTTTGTCCGTCAGTTCCATTCCTGCCAAGTAGTCCTTCCACACCCTGATTATTCGAAGGACAGAAAATGAGTAATGTAAACATTCACTTTATATGTAACAGGCAGACATGCATGTAAGAATAACATTTTAAAGGAACAGTTGTTTACCTTTGCTCCACTCCCTCCAAGTTCACCCTGTGAAGGCAAAAGGGAACCATGAAACCAAATGTCACGCAATTCAGTTTTATAGATCAACAGAAAAATAAGAATATCAAAACGTAGCTCTTACCTTGTCACCTATCAATCCAATCTCTCCCTATATGAGAGAGCAGACGGACGTGTTATTGAGAGAACATCAACATCCAGTGTGGGAAACTCTTGAGCACGTGAAGTCATTAATCAATTTCCCTCAACAAACCTTTTGACCGGGTCGTCCAATTGGACCTTCGATACCAGGGTCGCCCTGTGACGGAAAAAATCGTGTTAGCAGGACAATACAACTTTTCAAATGAATTCTAAATGTAATGATAATAATAATACTAAACAAAGTGATTCAAGTTTAGGTCGTTGTAAGTTCCTGTAGTCAGAATCTCTGCCCACCTGTTGACCCTTTCCACCTTTTGGCCCTGGATGACCGCTGTCTCCTTTTGCACCCTATAAATGAACAAATAATTGACATTTCAAAAAGGTGACCTTTGAAATATGTGAAATATGCTCTCCTAATGGAATTTTTTTTGTTTTTTTTTTGTTTTTTAAAAACTTTTTTTTATACGATACTCACTTTTGCACCTTGGTACCCAGGTGGCCCCGGGATTCCAGGAGTCTCGAGGCATGAATGTTTATAACACTACAAGATCAGGGAGCAGAGGATAAAAACCATTTTAATTGGTAAGATATGAAAACATATTAACGCTGACAGTTTCGACACAAGGAGAGACTTTGAACAATCCTTAAGATGAATATTATGCAAAAGCCCTTATCACAGATTAGTCTGGAACCTTTGAATTGTCTCAATGTAAAGTAGGCCACTAATACATAATACTAATGCTAAAGTCATTTCTGCAGAAGGAGTTTCTAAATACAGAGCAGAGGTGTAGTGTCATGCACAGAGCTCTTACCTCTAAATAGGCTTGATGTTTCTGTAAAGAAAAGAAAACAATCAAGTCAGAAGTACAAATATACTTTAGAAGCACACAAATAGTCCAACATGAGCACTGAGTGGAGGGAAAAATCATTAGATCACCATGGCGTTTATGATACGATCAATGGAATCGGTCATTATTTTCGGCCGCCCGGCAACGATGTCCACAGCTATGTAGTCATCGCGGTATATTTCAGTGGGAGAGCTGGCTATCTCCTTCATCCCTAGTTCATCAATGTTCCTGGAGGCCGCCACTGAGAAAATATGGATCCCCTGGTCCCTGGCTCTCTCCGCTGCCACCTTGATCCCTCCGCATGGATTTCCTGTCACGTGACCATCGGTGATCACCACAGAGAAGAGGGCGGCCTTCCTCCCGGGGAAGTGGTGGGTCATCTCATAGGTCATGTTGGTGAGGGCGCAGTCGGTGTAGGTGCCCTTGCCCAGGTATTTGATCCTGCTGAGGCTCCTGATGAAGCTCTCCCTGGTGGAGAACTGGCTGAAGACCTCCTGCTTCTGGGAGAAGTGGAGCCCTCCTATGGACCAGGTGATCCGCACCTGGCCCCTGTACTCCTCGTCGGCAAGCCTCTGGGCAAAGATCTTGGTGAACTCCTTGATGTTTTCCACCAGTATGCCGGGCGGGGACTCCTGTAAGGCGATGGTCTCAGAGGTGTCGATGGTGAAATACAGTTTGATGGGACAGTCGATGACCGCTGCGAGAGGAGAGAGCATGGACAGAGGTGTAAAGACACATACTGTAATGTCTGGTGCACCTAGTGTGCCCCACCACTCTGAAATTACATTACATGAAAACGCATGAATTCTAATGAAGTGGTTCCAAAAACAACATTGTAAGAAGTAACTGGAGTGCGCATAATGTAAATAATCATTTAATTGACCTGAATTTAAAGATTCTGGCTCACGTCCAGAGCTAAGTAAACTTCACTCACTCTCACAACCTTTAGGATTTGGTGGAGGTGGAAGCGGAGGCGGAGTTGGTACTGGTCCTGGTTGGTCACCTCGCCCTGGTATCGGCCTGGGTCCACGAGGGGTGACGCGTTGGGGGATTGCAGCTTGCAGGATGCACAGAAAGATGAACCCCGAAATCATCGCCATCTTCCTTAAACCCTAAGGAATGAGGATAGAGGGTGGACAGGACAGTCGATGAAGCGTTACTCCAACGCACCCTTAACAAAGCAGGAAATAGCTGTCAAACAAGTGAGTCTTCACAGAAGGCATCTCCAGAGGGCTTTGGAATGTTTACCGCCGTTTTAAACAATGTCAGCGAATAACCACATTTGTGTGGAAAAAGCAAGACAATATTTAAGTTAACAGCTGAAATGGAAAAGTTGGCTGCCTCACCACATCAGCATCCCTAGTCCTACTCAAACGCAGTTAAATCTGCAGCGTGTATGTCTGACAAATCTTCACCTGTGTGAGTGTAGGGGTTCCCACACAGTTTCATGTCAAGGGCCCCCAAAAACAGGGGCGCCCCGGTAGCTCACCAAGTACCCAAAACAGACAAGCTTTAGACCATGGTGGACCCCCATTGGATGAGATTTTGTGTAAGGGAACCCCATCTGATAAGAGCTTTGCTGTTCTCAGAGACAACAGAGAACAGTCCGGATACAGCCTAGTGATGATGAAAATAGAAAAAGTCCTATAACCTGTATTAACTTCAAGTGAATAGAATAACAGTGATATGAAACTATAGCTTATTTTGTTGGTGAAGCTCTGCAACCTGCCAAGGGAGCCCACATTATGCACCACTGGCCTTCTTTACATGTACTGTGTCAGTACTTGCTACAGCAGAATTAAAAATCCTGCAGAAAGCACACATCTACATTTGGAATCGAGTAGACATAGGCTGTACAGATCCAACAAATATGCAAGCAAACAATTAGCTCATACAGTTACTTTATAGTATTTCTACACTGCACTACATTGTCGGGAAACTCAAACGAAGAAAAGTTACTCACCACTGCGATTCTAATAAGAACATAAACTAACGTTGCGACTGTGGAAAATATCAGGAGATTCGAGCAATTTCCACAGACTGTAAACTATAGATAGTCATCTCTGTCGGAAAGCTGCCATATCTGCGAGCTCGAGCAGGGTCAGCGCGCGGACGAGTGGCCGCCCTCTCCTCAAGTGCAGCTCGAGCTGTGCAGGCGCGCGCGTGTCGATCGGAA
>OMOV01106093.1:4930-17393 GCA_900312565.1 Beryx splendens | reverse complement strand
CAGGTGACTTTTGTTGGTTTTGCCAGCCAAAGTCGAGGACAAGAAGGACGTTTTTAGATGTGAAGCAACTCACTCACTCAGTCACATCCTCACAGTCAGCCTGTTTGACCCCTAGTGGCCGTTAGGAGGCATGTCAATGTCTACAGAAAACACATTGAACCACAATCTCTCACTGGTCTCCTCTCTGCGATACCGCTGAACTGTGTAGGCTGCTTCACATCTGTGACACTGTGTGACCTTGTTAATGAGTCAGTCCACGGGACTGATGCTGAAAATGTATCTGATTGATCTTAAAATATAGATATTTGTGGTTTAGATATGTTTTGCAGCCATTATGTCATGGTGTCTGTACTGCGGTCACGTCTGATGTCTGTTCTGTCTACCTACAGTATTTAAGTGTTTTATGTTTGTTATGTTGCTGTTTTTGTTGATGGTTTGTGATTGGTTACTAACAAACTAATGATTCCTCAGCCCAACCAGTGACCTTCAGACAGAACCTGGAGAGCCAGGAGGCTGAGGAGGGAGGCAGTGTCACTCTGCACTGTGAACTCTCTAAAGCCGGAGTCCCTGTGGAGTGGAAGAAGGGCACACAGGCGCTGAAGTCTGGAGAAAAGTACCAGATGAAGCAGAAGGCCTCTGTGAATGAACTCCTGATCAGCAAAGTGGTGCCAGAAGACAGTGGAGACTACAGCTGTGTGTGTGGAGAGCAGAAGACCACAGCCAGCCTCAAGATCAAGGGTAGGAGGGAGATTTGTCGTTTTAACCACTCTGTGTGTATTAAGATCTGTTTCACTAATTTCAGCAGTTTCACGTGTTAGGTATTTTTTGATGTCATTGCCTAGAAATCACTTTTTCAAACGTCATCACAGTTTTTGCTGTAAAGATTGATGTTGAATTGAAAGGAGGAACATTTTGTATTAGACTTTAATCTTGAAGTGTGTTTGTAGGTGTTGCACTGTTGTCTGTCGTATTCGTGGTTTTGTCTTGACTGAACCGTTTTAACCTTCCCTGTGAAATGTCTTTCATGTCGTTGTTTTTTAATGTTGTCTTGCAGCTGCGTATAATATCAGTGTTCTTTGTGGGTGTATGGCATCGGGTTGTTGTACTGTACGTGCGCGTGATGGCTCACTGGGCTGGATCCCTGTGCTCTGACGTCTGTGCTGCTAGGTGTGCAGTGATACCGTCGAGGGAGCTGAAATGTTATACTCTCAGTAGTTTTCACTTTCTTTCTCGTCCGCCTGTTTCTTATCTTTGAGATCGCGACTCAAAATCGGACACGTCGTCGTAGCTCTAAAGCCTGTAGCTCCTGTCATGACTCCAAAGTGGAAACCCGCCTAGATTATATTGTAGGAGGAGCATCTGATTTATGTCGTCATATACGCTAACGCAGTTTGGCATTTTACCAGACGCTGCTTCTTGCTGCTGTTTTTGTTGGTGATGTTTTGTCCATTGATGATGTCTCCGTGCGGGTCCGCAAACTGGTTTTATCTGCTTCATCCACAACGATAGAGATTAGGAGATTAAATGTCCAGTTTTTCTGTTGTCTGTTGTCATTTATTGCGTTGAAAACCAGCTCGGGCCGTGTTTTATGGTGCTTGCAGATTCAGGTTTTTTTTATTTGAACCTTGTGAGCTGTTCCATTCGGCCATATGCTGCCGTTTTGTTTTTATCATAAATGCGGACGGTCAAGTATATTCTGAGATTCTGAATTCAAAATGTTTCATCACAGCTGTGAAGCCTGCAGCAGCTCCTCCGTCAGACGTTTCGGCCGCCACACAGGAAGCTAAGAGGCAGGAGACCAAAGAAACAGTGGAAGGTACGAAGGGAAGATGGCGTTTAGCTGCAGTTTGGCTTCCAGCTTTACCCGCACTGTCCAGTTTATTGATAACGGCTTTTTCCGTCTGCTCCCACGTCCGGTCTGCTCTAAAATTGGACGTGTATCTTCTGGCACATTCTATGCAGTGCTATAGCTTTTGATACCAAATGTTATGTTGCAGTTTTCTGTGCGTCTGCTTTGGCAAGTGGTGTCTGTCTGATAGTGGGGTTGCCTGTCGCATTGCTTTATTTGTAGCTTAAACTGCCTTATTTTATTGAGTAGCTTGGAGAGCCTTGTTTTTGTGCCAATTACCCTGTTGGCATTATTGGTGCTTTTATTCTGAGAATGGTATCTGTTGTCTCTTGGAGTTTACGTTGCTTACTTCAGTGTAGCATGGCGCTTTTAGCACATACTTGCTTAATGTTTTCAGAAGACTGGAGATCGTTGTATTTGTGCCATTCACCCTATACATATATTCATAGCAATATTTTTATCAATCAGATCGATCTGTTTTTTTTAATATAGTTCTCTTTGTTTTTGTCAATGGCTGTTATTATGTAAAACTTTGCAACTAATAAGACTTAAACTCCCGCGGGAGCCTACAGACAGCAGCCTTCGATACAGATGACCAAAGGTCGAGGTATATAAGAGGCTGTTTTGGATGTGGTAACAGTGCTGGAACTCCCAAGTTCTGCAAGTCCCATGTTGCTGCCATCAGGCCTTGTACAGCATTTGTCCGTAATCATACTTGTGTTGCAGCAGCGAAGCCTGGAGCTCCGTCGATAGTTGCCAAAGACGAGCCTGAGAGGCAGCAGATAAAAGAGACAGTAGAAGGTAACGGGCAGAAGATTCCCCGCTTTTCCCTTGATTTTAGCCTTTTGCATTTCTATGTGATGGATGAGTGTGCGCATCGCTTTGTGAACTGTAAGTCAAAAGTGGAGACGTGTTCTTCTTGTCACTGCTGGAGAGGTGATCAGCAATCTATAAGCAACCTGTTTGTGAGAAACCATACTAAAGCTATCCGGTGTCGTCTTAACTCCGTGTCTTCGCTGAGGACAGATGTCAGAGATTTGTTGGGTGATGAATTGACTTGCATTGTGTATTTCTGCCTGAAGAATTGCTTTAAGACTCGACTAATTTTTTCCCCTTCTCCCTGCTGTTTCGGTCCAGCCTGACGCCATTTATCTGCTTTGTCCGCGGTAACTGTGGCTCTTTTATCCAGCTGTTAAATCTCTCGCTCTCTCTGCTGTCATTGTTTGGTACCTTGTTTGTACCGCTGCTGTGGAAAAAAATGTTAATGTTTCAGCAGTGGGTTTCTGTTGATCTCGAGTTTGTTGATCTGGGTTTGTTTTGTAGCATGGACACTGACTTATTTGAATGACCGTAAGCCTTTGTTGCCATCCTTCTGCTTTATTTACTGCATTACCGGGATATATAATGCCGCTTAACTGTACGCACATGCAACGTTATTGGCTCCTCAAGATTTGGTGGTTTTAAGACTTGCACTGCATGTTGCTGATTCTATAATCCAAGGCCATTTAAAACTGTGGGTCCGACGGTATGTTTAATTCCATAGCTGTGAGGCTTCCAACTACTGAAGAGACTCCCCCCAAACAGCGGCCCCAAAAGCAGGAGACCCAGAAACCAGAGCTGAAAGTGGGAGGTGAAGGTAGGGAGAGACACCAGGGCCGCTGTGCGCATGGTTCTTGCCTGCTACTGTCTCATATCCAGGCTGTAACATGCAGTGTGTCAGTACTGTAAAGCAGGTCCCCATTATGTTTTGTTCCAGTTGTTACAGAAATAAGACAATATACAGTAAAGAAATGTCGGATGGTGTAGAGGGAGGAGACCGTTTTGTTTGGCTTTACTATCTGTGCTGTTGGTTATGTTGCCTGATGAATGGTTCAGACATGAAGCAAGGCTTTTTTGTTCTCGTATTAGTTCTATTTTGCTATTCTGTCTATTCTGTGGCAAGTATTTTTTGTCCAGTTGCTTTAGTGCGATGTTTTATACCAGTTGTGTCGATCGTCATCTGTTTTGATGCACCCTGTTTGTGGCACTGTGGCAGCACTGCGGCGGATCGCTGCTGTCTTTTGGAGTATTGATCGTGATCCGTGCAGAGAAGCTTTACTTGCTGTTGCCTGTGGCTCTATTGATTTTGATTGCACATTTCTGGTCTCCCAGGTGTTGCTTAGTTTTGATGCTTTATATGGACCTGAACACATTTAATGTAGAACTGACATTACCCAATATACAATATTGAAAAATAGCTACGAGGACGCCAACCACCACAGAGACTCCTAAAGAAAAGTCCCAGAGAGAAGAACCCAGAGTGGGAGATGAAGGTAGGGAGGAGCAGTTGTGTTTGCTTTTCATATGGCTCTGTTTCCCCGGTATTTGCTTCTCGGGCTATAGCACCCGCTACTGTAAGTTGTTGAGGTTACCGAGATTGTGTTTTATCACAGCTGAGAAGACCGCTGCTGGAGTAGCTGCCAAACAAGATACAAGGAAGCAGGGGACCAAAGAGGCAGTAGAAGGTAATGAAGGCTGTGAGCTGTTCTTTGGCTTCCTGCTTCCTCCTAGTTGTACATTTTCCTGCCACATCCCGCTCAGTGTCTGTGTTGCCAACGGCAAAGGCTGCACTGATGGTCCTTACTGTTTGGTACATCTAGTCATGTGCCACATGTTTGCCTGTAGCTTATTTATGCTGCTACTTGAATTATTTAAATTATTCTTTCCCTTGTAATGCAGTTCAGTATCTCCCTTTGGTGAGTTTTTTCACTGAGGTTTTTGGTGGCAATGGCATGACTGAAAGAACGAGAGCAAAGAACAGCTTTGTCATCTGCTGCGATCATGTAGCTGGATTCAAAAGTCATGTCACTCAAGGCATGAGGTTTATGAGGCACAAGACGTAGCTTGGCTGGTGATCCTGTGTTTAAGTTTCCATCTGTGTGCTGGTGTGCCATTGGGTTAATAAATGTTAGTCTGATGTTATATGAAAATTAGTAAGCAGTTGTAAAGCCTGCAGCTGCAGTAACTTAATGATGCCAGAATGCCATATTAATTGCAGATTAAAGATGACAGAAGAGCAAACAGGGAAAAGAAGGGTGGGAAAGAAAGTAATCTATACGTGATTCAATTAATCTTCAATAATGAGAGAGTAAAAATATGAAGCAGGCTGTTGCAGAGAAATAATGTGCACTAAGCAAACCTTCACCGGCTAAATCAACAAAAATGAGCTGTGTCGCTGGTGGCACCCTAGGCAGTTTGTTTCTTTTGAGGTTTAATCAGGCCTAAAATGTTTTATCACAGCAGTGAAGCTGCCAACTTCTCCAGCTGCTGCCAAAGAAGAGCCTAAGGAGTCCAAAAAAGTGGTGGAAGGTATGAACCCAAATCCTCCTAAGTGTGCTCATTCATGTGGTGGCGTATCGTGTCTGAATGCCACATGCTTCGTTGCCACGTGTCCAATGCTAGTACTGCATTTATTTGGAGAAGAAACGTTTTTGGTCTTGGCATTGTTCATGTTGTCTGTTGGTTTTAAGATATTGCTTTATTTATTATTGCATATTGCATGGATAGTTGCATCATCTTCAGATGAAGAGGAGCTTTTGCCCCTGTCAGTTCCAGCCAAATGAATTTAGTAACGACTGAAAATACTCTGCGTAGATGTTACTGCACTGTCTTGAACATTGTTTGTGGTTCTCAGACTTTTGTGGCGCACTGCTTTTAGTTTGCTATACTGTTGATGCAGTTTTGTATTGAAGTTAAAAACCTATATGTTTATAATTAAGTTGGGCCTTAAGGTTGGGCCTCTGAAGCAAGAAGCCAAAAATGGAGTTGAAAATATGCAAGAATATTGTGCTGACCATGAACAGGGTCCTGTTTGCATTCATCACTGTTTTGTATGCCGCGGTATTTCTAAAGCCCCTGCTGTGTTGACTTATGCTAAGCATCCAGATTGTTCAGTTGTGACATAACTCCAGTGGCCTTGTGTTGTGTGGATTTTGTGAACAGCCTGGCTCATTTCTTCTTGTTTGGCTTAGGAGTTGGAAATTGCTCATTGGCACTCGCTCTTAGTTAAACTAAATATTTCTGTTGATTTTCATCATTATTGGTGTTTTTTTTTGAGTGGAATTTATCAGTTCAGCAACATGCTATGTCTCTCTTTCATCAGTCTTAGGTTACAACCATTATGTGATCTATTTGTCCTACTCTATGTTCGTGACAGTAGATATTTAAACTATTCTAATTAAGTCCATTACACCAGCAGAGAAAGAAAAGCCTGCTGTTTCTGCAGTCACCCCACAGCCAGAGCCCACAAAGCTGGAGCCCACAGAGAAAGGAGCAGGTAGACGTTTTGTGGCACACATGCACTTTAGTGTGTATTCCCTGTTGCTTACCACAGTATTCTGTCTTCCACGTGAGCTGTGCATGGCATATGTTCAGTCTGTTGGCTGGAAGTTGTTGTTCAAAGTTGTAAACATAATAGAATATTTGATTTTATATATATATATATATATATGTTTTGCTTTTTGCTGTACTCCCTGTGCAACGTGGGAAGATTATTTCAGTAATTTAAATTAATTTTGCACACATATTTGTGGTTCTAGCTCCATCAGACGCTCCCACTGCTCCCCAACCAGAAACTCAATAGGAAAAGGAAACTGGTGGTTGCCCTCCGTTAGGAATAATTAGCTTGTGTTGTCTCTTCTTGGTTCCTATACACATTTTCAGCTTTGTTTGATGTACTTGGTATATGCTTGACTGGCTCCCTATTTTGATTTGGAGTAGGAATTATTTGCTGTGCAGCATTGTTTGTGTCTGTGTGTGTGTGTGCGTGTGCGTGTGTGTGCGTGCGTGCGTGTTGTGTGTGCGTGCATGTTTGTATTCATGTCTATTTTAGCAGGCACACATTTTTCTTTGTTGGTTTGTTTGTCTGTTTTTGTCTTGATATTGGTCGAGATCATAGTCGGCGTCTGGTAAGTTGACAATGAACACGGGAGGGAAGAGTAAATTGTCATGAAGGTCGTTTTTTGCACTTTTTATACTCTTCATCTGGTATCTAGCCTGTGGGCTACACCACTTTGGCCATACTCTTATCTAATTTTCAGTGTACTAATCCTAGCTCTTCCAGTCACATTCACGCGGGACCTGGAGAGCCAGGAGGCTGAGGAGGGGGGCAGTGTTACTCTGCACTGTGAACTCTCTAAACCCGGGCTCCCTGTGGAGTGGAAGAAGGGCACACAGGCACTGAAGTCTGGAGAAAAGTACCAGATGAAACAAACGGGATACAGCTATGAACTACAGATCTTGGATTTGAAGCCCAGAGACACGGGAAGCTACTCATGCTCTTCGGAAGACACGGAAAGCTTTGCCTCTCTTATAGTAAATGGTAGGATGGCGACCGTTTCATCGGTGTTGTCTTTTTTTACCGTGAAGTCTTTAATTTTAAAGAGCTCATTTGTTCATTCATTGTTCTTTCTTTCACTATATATATCTGTGTCTCCAGTCTTGACCGTGTAGATAACTATCTTGGTTATTTATTTTCATTCATCAGCCCTTCCAGTTGTTTTCACACAAGAGCTGGAGAGCCAAGTGGCTGATGAGGGGGACAGTGTCACCCTGCAGTGTGAGCTCTCTAAATCTGGTGTTCCTTTGGACTGGAGGAAAGGAGAACTCAGTCTTTGCCCTTGTGCCAAGTATGAAATTAGACAGAAAGGGAACATCGCCACACTAGTAATCCACGATGTAGACCTAGAGGATACTGGGAGCTACACCTGTGACAGTGGTGACTGCCAAAGCACTGCAGAGCTAGTGGTAAAGGGTATGCCAGTTGGAAACTGTTCTTTATACATCTCATATTTTGTGTGGTGGGCTAAAAATGTCTCGTGTCTCAGTTCTCCTAACCTTTCCTACTTCCTTCCTTCCCTGTTCCTCCCCTTCAGCCCAACCGGTCTTTTTCAAGACCCAGCTGGAGAGCCTCGAGAGGCAGGCAGGGGAGGCAGCTACCTTTCGCTGCGAGACCACGAAGCCGGGAGCCAGCGTGGTCTGGAGGTTCGGTGACAGGGTGCTGGAATCGAGCAGCAAATACCACCTTAAACAGGAAGGGGCTGTAGTAGAGCTCGTCCTGTATAAAACACACGGCGCTGACTCAGGAGAATACTCCTGCGACACGGGCAGCCAGAAGACTTCAGCCGTTCTCACTGTGCAGGGTAGGGATTCTGTTTTCAGGGTCTTTTTTGTTATCCCACCTCTGGAGTCACGTCTTCTCTGTCTCCTCAGTCATTCTTTGTCTCTTCACCACTTTCCCACAAAGAGAAACGTGAGCATGAAATGCACCCACCTCACGTGTAGAGTTCCTGTTTGGGATCTTCCTGACTGCAAGGGGTTCTGATATTACTCCTCCTCCCTGCATGTTTTGTTCCTTGCTTTCCGTTTCACACTTTTCAGTGCACTTATACTCACACAAACACTTTGTCTGTTGTGCTTGATCGATCACTCATCTCATCTCATGTCTTTGGTCTTCTTTCGCATCCTATAATACAATCTCACTCTCAGTCATTAACAGCACAGTGGAAGTCTGTAAGCACAGAATCAAACTTTGGTCACAACCTCTTTCCTCGTCAAGCATGCTGATGTCAACCAATACATATATAACTGAACTACTCAAATTCATTTCGTCAAACAGAGGTTGAGGTTACTATCGCGAAATTCTTGGAGAGCTGCGTCGTGCGCGAGGGAGAAGACGTCCACTTTGAGTGCCTGGTTTCTCATGAGGAAGCACCCCTCGCCCAGTGGAAGCTCCAGGACGTCCCGCTACAGAACAACGAGATGAACCTGATCCGGGCGGAGGGCCGGGTGCACAGCCTCACGCTCCGAGGCGTCACCAGGGCAGACTCGGGCACAGTCACCTTCACAGTGGGTAACCACACTTCCACTGCCTCTCTGACAGTCAGAGGTAAGGGGAAGATTTAGCCCGTTTAACCAAGTGTGATGACGAGAACTAACACTCACCTTTTTGGCTCCTACAGTAACATTTTCCTACCTTTTCCAGTTCATTTCAAACTCACCTTCATCTCCATCTTCCTTGTGGGACGCCTGCATTTGTCCTTTTGAAAGTTTTAAACCGAAGAAACATCCAAAATCTTAGATGCTTGCGATTTCCAGCGGTTCACGTTTGATTGAAGTGTTCCCCATTCACTGTCACTTTCTCACTTCCTCACTTTTGTAACATCTACCGTCCGGTCTGTCCCAACACATTTCTATTATGCATGTTCTCCCCTCCATGTTCTGTTGAACTGAGATGAAATTTATCATTGTTCGTGTTGTTGAGCAGCATGAAAGTTTCGAGTCATGATTTCAGCACTGTTCACATTTTCATCCGTGCAGTTTTCTCACTTGCGAGTTTCATGAAATAACTTGAGCGTAGTGCGTCATAATTCATTCACCGATTACTGAAAACTCCAGTTAAATGTTTTCATCTCTCCACTCACTTTTACTGCACCATAATCAAACTGGCAAATGCTAATGTTTATTTGATAGCTTTGTGTGAATGTCAGTGGTTTGTTTCCTTTCGGTTTAGCGGGGCGATCCCCCGGAGCACCGTTGGAATGATAAATCCTCTCTGTTGTTTTATGACTCCCTAAGAAAAACTTTGAACATTATGTACAGCGAGGCTAATTAATTCCAGTGTATCCGCCAAGTAATTTGTTCCAGAATGTACGAGCTGACTCATTTGATTGCTGCATATTTTCTGATTCAATCTGTCACTGATTCTCTTCAAATTTCAAAGTGGGACAAGACTGTAGGTTCACATGTGACTATTGACAGTGTTGTATATGTTCTCTTTTACGCTTCGCGATGCTATGGAGTAGTTGACATTGTAAGTATAAATCATTGAAAACTCGAATGTCTCTTTTGAGTGTAAGATGTGTTGCGGTGGCCACGTTCACCCGTGAACCATCTGAACGTATCCGCCCTAACCTGTGATGGTCTCTCTGGCAGTGGCACCCGTAGTATTCAAGAAGGAGCTGGAGAGCCAAGAGGCCACGGAGGGAGGCAAGGCCACCCTGTCCTGTGAGACTTCCAGCCCCGACGGCAAGGTGACCTGGAGGAAGGGCTCGACTGTGCTCACAGAGGGGGAGAAATACTCTATGGAGCATAGAGGCTCCACCCAGATCCTGCTGGTGCACAAGCTGAAGGTTGAGGATACGGGAGATTACACCTGTGATACAGGGGACAAGCAAAGCACCGCTGCCCTGACTGTGAAAGGTAACGGAGCACATCTTCATGTCATCTGTGTGTCTTGTCTCTTGACTGTGCCCTTGTCATCCATCCTGAAGTTCATCCTCAGTTCGTTCATCCCATTATCAAGTTCTGGATAAAATCTTCTTCTCTTGGATTCCACAGTTGTAGAGTTATGTGTAACGTATTGGTTGGCATGAAATTCGAGTTTTACATGAGTTCTAATGATCTGATCTGACCTGTTGTGTGATGGAAGTTATGCAGGCAACAGTATCATACAGTGAATGTGATGTTAATGCAAGTTTGTTCAAGTTAATTTGATGTATTATTATTTAATTACTTGTTTTTGGTCAAATCTAGTGTTATAAAGAGAGCCTGATTAGTTTTCATTAGACTGGCACACACCAGAGCACAACATTCATTCTCTTCAGATCACACTTACCGGCAAAGTCAGTAGAAGTGATGTTTTTGGTGGCGGACACACTCTCTTAGTGATGCCTTCCCGAAGCTCTTCTCTGATCACTGACCTCCCATCATGCCATTCACCTTCAGAGCGTGTGCGCATCATCCGAGAGCTCTGTGATATCACTGTGACCACTGGACAGGATGCTGTCTTTGAGGTTGAGTTGTCACACTCCGGGGTAACGACTGGGGAATGGTGGCTTGGAGACAACCTCCTCCAAAATAACGATCTGAATGAAATGAGCAGCCAGGGCAAAGTGCACCGCCTGGCCCTGAAGATGGTAACCACGGAGGAATCAGGAGACGTGGCCTTCGTAGTGGGAGAAGAGAAGAGTGTGGCCTGTCTCCTGGTGGAGGAGAAACCCAAAGGTAAAGGCGATGACATGGTCACTAGAGATTTTTAGTCCTCACTTCTCCATCGACCGCCAAACAGCTTTGCCTTGGCAAATGGAAGTCTGCTGGCGCCATCATCTTCTACATCCTAACCTTTTCTTAGACATGTGTTTTCCATCCCCTTGCATTCGTTTTATAGCATCCGCTATAAAGAGAAATGCTGTCAAAATGCTAACAAGAATAATGTCACTAAAGTAGATAAGCTTAACGTAGATAAGCTTAAGTCACCTTGCTTAATAGATTGTGAGTGTTGCTCAAATAAGGGCAGTTTGCTATACCTCAATAATCAAAATGTTGCCTAACATCCTAAAATCAAAATAATAAACATGGTTTCAACACATAACACATTTTAGTAAAGAAATTATGCCGTTTTTTATTTTCTTTAAAGTTTGAAATTGATGTAGAAGTCAGTGCATGCATCTATATATTTATATAAACAATTCCTGCTCGACTGAAGAGGCGGGGAGACAGGAAGTAATGCTATCATATATGTAAATGCTCTCATTTTTTAACTTAAGTTTCGGGTTTCCCATATTTTCAGTGCTAATACTAGAGAGGCCACACAACACTGTGGCGTTAGAGGGTGAGACTGTCACACTAGCCTGCACCGTCTCAGACCCCAGAGCTACTGTGACCTGGATCAGGAACAACGAGGCCATCAAAGCAGGTCTCAAGTACGACCTGCGGAAGGATGGCGCGTTCCAACAGCTCCGCATCCACAACCTGGTGCCTGAGGACTCGGGAACGTACTCCTGTGACACAGGAGACGAACAGTGTGACGTCACCTTGACTGTGGAAGGTAAAGAACGACGCCGGCTCTAGAAAAAAGTCCTTTTCCTGTTGATCAGATTCAAGTCTGTGGATCAAGATAGGATTGGAATGAACCCCCCTACAACATTCTTGAATGTCTCTTGCCCTCTACCATGCACCCACTCTGCCATCATTGTGCATCAGCAAAACCATCTTTCCTCTTTCATCCATCAAAAGATGTTTGTCTCAACTCACCGTCTCAGCATCTGATGCCACCTTTTCCCCATTTTGAATTCTCACCAGGTGCCCCAGCGTTCTTCCAGAAAGAGCTGAAGAGCCAGGAGTCCATAGAGGGCAGTGATATTATGCTGCACTGCGAGTTGTCTAAGCCAGGCGTTCGCGTTGAGTGGAGGAAAGGAGGCCTGGTCCTCCAGCCCAGTAAGAAGTATGAGATGAGGCAGAAAGGGTGCATTCGCGAGCTCTGTATACGGTACCTGGAGCCCGAAGACAGTGGCTACTACACATGTGATGCAGGAGACCAGCTCACTACAGCCTCTTTGGCAGTGCAAGGTAGTCTTCCTCAACACTGTTGCGTCTGTCCCTGGTTTTTACTTCAAGCCAGCCAATTTAATCCTGACTGGATTCTGGTGTAGTTTTTTGTTTCATCTTTGCTCTTCGTCATGACAGTAAAATAACAATAAGATAATTCCTAGAAATGATACATAATGAATTACCATAACTTATTAGCACAATGGCTAATTGCAAATTAATTACTGCAACAAGATCGGAAGAGCGTCG
>OMOV01106044.1:3632-17950 GCA_900312565.1 Beryx splendens | reverse complement strand
CCTCCCCGGTGCTGATGCCCCCCGCCTCACCTCCGGACTCCATCTCGCTCTCCTCTTCCTCCTCGTCCTCCTCCTCCATGTCGTCGTCGTAGAGGTCGTCATAGAGCAGGTCCGAGCTGCTGTCCTGGGAGGGGACCCTGGTCTGGACGCAGTACTCCGCCAGCGTGGTGGGGACCTTGACGCCGTCGCGCTCAGCCTCTGACGCTGTGGACAGCACCTGCTTCCTGTGGGACAAAAACAGTTAAAGACAGTGTTCCTATCCGCTCTATGAAAAAATCTGAATGAACCGGCCAATAAGGCCCTCTCTCACTCACATGCAACCAGCCAGATGAGGACACTGGCTATTCTGGAACTGGTAGGGACTCCTATGCCCTACACCCTGCACTGATATATCTTGTGAAATTCCATGCCAGGGAGCAGCTCTTCACATTGGTACACAAATGTCAATATTTTGACTCGTGACTGTGTGAGAGGAAACAATACTTTCATGGCCGCAGCCACGTCTGAGGACACCGAGGACCAGACCTCGGTAAATTTCCCCTGTAAAACTGAAAATTCCAACAGCCACAAGCACAAACATTTGAAGCAGGGGTGACAGACATTTTCAAAAGTTATGTATTTTTGAAGGTTGAAGTTTCATACTATTGTCACTTGGATGTCATTAATAAGCGCTGTGGCACGGTGATTATGCAGTTTAATGCGCCGAGCATCAGATGCAGGAAGTGTAGGCCTCTGTAGCCTATTGGACAGTAGGCTTCTCCAGTTGTTCCTATCGACCTAACAGCCTATGTATTAGCCACTCAGGTTATTTGTTTGTATTCATCTATGCAGAGTAAATAACATACAGTGATTTCATAAACTCCCATGTGTCTTTCATGCATACTTCAATAATTTGAACATTTAGTGTCCTGGATGATCTCCATTCCTGATGTTAATATTGTCAACATTTGAAATCATTTTAGCTGCTATGACAAGACTGTCAAGTGACACACACGCACGCGCGCACGCACGCACGCACGCACACACACACGCAAGCTAAATGAAAAACGGAAACATGTATTTTTATCCAAACCAATTTCAGAATGTCGCCAAGCCTGTGCATTTAAGGAGTGCAGTGCAAACATTTCTCCGTTTCACTCGTACACTCGCACCGACTTACAGCAGCCCCTAAAACTTCCAGCCGTTGAGTACGACGACGAATCACATTTTTTTTAAATCATAAAAAACACTGCAAGCTAATGGAGCTATATATACCGATACAGTACTTAAAATATCATCTGCTCATGTTTATACAGTTGCGTCTGCAAATCCAGCCGTGCTTAGTAGGTTGCTTTGAACGGGACTCAAGGCCTGCATGCACAGTAGCACTTCAGGAGGTGGCTTGCCTGGCAAAACCCCACATCTAATTTTAACATAACAATGGGGGTGTTGTGATCACAGGAATTGAAGGAATGTTTTGCTATAGTTCAGGTGGACACAACTCATGCAAGGCTATTGTAAAAATGCAGGATCTCGGGACCTCAGCCCTGCTTATGTGCATTACCTGATAATCTCGGCATACTCCTTGTCCTTGCCCTTACTGTCCCTCCATTTGCGAAACATGACGGAGGCATCCACATTGGCAGGGGAGAAGGTGTTGGGCTCATTGAGCAGAGAGATCACACTCAGCAAGATGGTCCTGCTCATGCATGCACATGTTGACACACAAACACACACCGAGAAAATGAGTATGCTCCCGCTCTTATAACAGATACACACTTTGTCTCCATATGAAAGAGCAGCCCAACACGGGCGTTCTGAAACCGTAGTAAGTCATCCCAGGCCAGACAGAGGTGTTGCCTCACCTCTTTCCCCCTGTGGCTCCATTACATGCTCAGGTTTTCAAATACATGCTCAGCACTTTACCTCTTGTCCAGTTGAGCAGAAAGTATCTTGCTGACGTGCTAAATTTCAACTTAACGTATAGAGCAGGGAACTCAGAAAGCAACTCTGCAACATTCTCTTTTTCCTTAGGATAAGAGATGTAACAAAAAATGCAGGTGTGCTAAAAGTGAACGGTTCATTTTGCACAATTCTTGATTTGCAGTTTTGCAAGTTATACTTGTTTGACGTATTCCTCATTTTTAAGTACACCATATTATCTTGCATATTTTTTGTTTATTTGTTCTTTTTTATATGAGCATGGCAAGTCCTCTCCCCTTTGCTTTTATTAACAGAGACAGGAACTACGCTATCATGTAGTAGGAAGTACAGCACACCATCACTGGGCATGATGTTTTAAAAGTTCATTACACTTCTGGACCGGCGATAAAATTAATTTCCACATGGCATACACAATAACAGAGACGCTATCAAAAGGTGGCATGTCTACGCTGTAGAATGGATCAAACCCTGTTGCACACAGAAGGAGACGTCGTGTCAGACGTTACCTGACGTTCTGGGTGGGGTTCCACCTCTCGGAGGGCAGCTCCCCACTCTGGGGGTCGTCAACAGGAGGGTGCAGGATGGAGATGCACACATCTCCGTTCTGGAGGGAGAGACCGCCAGTCAAACAAACTCATACAGACACGGCCCTCAGTTGTGCATGTAGCCTACCTATAAAGCAAGGGAGCTTAATACTTCTCTAAGATAAGATGACAAATGGACAAACGTAACACACTAAATAACACTGGCCATGAAGGAATACTGGTGAAGGCGTCTACAGTGCCTCAAAATGACAAATGACTTTTTAACAAACCATACAAACACCAAATGTGGCATGATGTCTACAAAAATAGTATGAAAAAAATTGGTGCATTTAATGACACATAACTATGACATAGATTGATGCTTAATAAAAAAAAAACAACAACATACTAACTCAATAATCAAATTGTACATGCTGTGGAGATCACTGGGGTTTGGCTTCATTCAAACAAATACAGAAATGCGTTACCTCATAGATGTTGGGGTGCCACATCTTGGTGAGGAAGCGGAAGGTTGGTGGGGAGTAGGGGTAGTCAATTGGGAACTTGATGTGAGCCTGGGAAAAGAAACAGAGGTTTATAGTCAACACACATTTACAGACAGCCCAGCAGTGGGTCTCAACTTCCCCAGGGAGAACCTGAGATTATTTGTTGGTGGGGTTGGGGTTGCGAGAGGATTTGTGAAATGGGAAAAAATATATTTCTCTTATACGATACAGTATAACAATATACAATCAATTTAGATTTTTTTTCTAGCCATGGGAGTGGTATGACAAACTGGTTTGTAAATAATTTTAAGTCAACAACCCAGAATCAACCTTATATTGACTGACTAGTATCCTTGATCAACTCGCAAGACTTGTCTGGCTTGCTGGGCTCTGACTAGTCTGCAGCAGCAAAACAGCTTCCTGTTCTACTTCACTTGAGAGAGATCACTGACATTAGCATTATCTGTGTACACATAACTTATGTTTTCAGTAAGCGGGGAAAAAAACATTTTAATAGAGCTAGAGGATAATTAAAAAGCGCTTCTAGTTCTGTGTCTTCTTTTGAGATTTCCAGAGCAATTATCAAAGTGAAAGTTGGCCGGGGTGTGAGAACACCCGACTCGCACTGATCTGCTTCCACTCAGATAGGACTATCACCGCTCCACAACTGGCCACTACTCTACTGCAGCCTCGGGACATCAACAAGACCGACGTCACCATGACACGGGCACGATCGATCACCTCCCATACTAGAACAGTGCTAGGTGGCTCAGCATAAACACAACACAGGCCCAGGCATGGAAGAGCTCACGCAACGCATTCTTTCTGGTTGTATAGTTTTTTGGCATTTCTGCTTTATTTAATGACATACTTTCCAGAAACAGACATGAAAGATTTTGAAAAATGAGAAGATATGCAACAAAACATCATGTGCCCAACTCAAACATGATGTTGCATGGTGTGTCCTTTAACCCACTGCTCCACAGCAGCCACACAAGACTGAGCAGCATGAACTCTGTATTGTGCTTTTGTGTTGCAGGACCCCCTCGAAAACTAGATGCTTCATCTCAAGGGGCTTTTCCTGCTATTGAAGCGGCTAAACCTCTCTTTCAACAAGCATGATATGCTGGAACGGTACTTAGGAGACAAACTTTCTTTTCGCTTCACATTCCTCTCCCCGACACCAGTCAAATCCTTCTATACATCATTTATGCTGGGGTCAGCTATCTGTAACAGCGCCCAAATTTAACAGGCAAAGCATTCCTCTCCATAGGATACAAGACTCAACAAGTAGCCATTAAAATTATATTTAGTGATGTCACCATGAAACCTAAACATAATGTAGTCGACCCTGGTCAGACAGACTTTGGCAACACCTCTGTTTGGGCACACCTGGAAGGTAACAGCCTCATCTGCACTGCCCCGACTTGAATGCGAACTCTTACTGTAGATACAGTAGCACTATCTAGAACAAGCTTCATTGAATAAGTAACAAGAAAGAAACGGAGACGAGTCTCATCATGCCCTTCTCTCTTGCTCTTTCTCTCTGCTGAGGTGCCATTTATATCTGTCCACAGCTAAAAATAGCCATCTGAAGCACAACCATCATACAGCGAGGGGAAAAAGGCCGGACAAGGAGAAGGGAGGGAGAGAGAGGAGAGACACTGTAAAGAAAGAGAAGGAGGTCAGCTGACTGATAAGACTGACATGAAAAAATTCTCAAAGACCAGCAGAGTGAGCTGAGCCACACATGTGAGATGGGTCATGGATTGCCCAAGAGATTTAAGAGTTCAATAGCCCTTCCAATGAGACTCCTCTTGGCTTGACATGTAGGGCTCAAACACTGCCAAAGAACTACATGGTTGTTGGGCCAAATAGTAGGGATCACCCATATACTCTGCTTTTGAAGACAACTTGCCCAGGAAACAGCTTTTGGCACCAATGTTGAAAAGGTCAAGGTTGAATCAGGCAGAGCTTAAGAGAGCACACCTGTTACCTAGAGATTTTAAATTATCCTGATGAATGTGTCTCATTGTGTTAACCTGGTGCCCCTCTGAGCACCCTGAATCATCCTCGTCTGCCCTTCACCGAGTTTGGCCTCACCTTAAAGTAGCCTCCCTCGTAGAGGGTGTTTGGGGGGCCAAAGATGGCCACCTCCCAATTGTAGAGGTCAGACTCCTCCACCAGAGTGATGCGGAAGCCCTCCACCGGCTGCTCCTGCAGAGACTTCAGCTCCATCATCAGGGCCTTCTGGGAACTAGGGGTTGCCTGGTGGGCCATGCTAATCCCACTTCTGACACTGATGACCACGGACGAGTGAGAGGTGGAGAGAAATTGTAAAGAGGAAAGAGAACAAAATTATGTTTGGCCTCCATATTTTGGCAGGATTCTATTTAGATTTCAGCATTATTGTTGGTTAAGGTTGTAAAGCATTTGCAATAAATACATAAAGGCTGGTAGCTTTACTTGTCAAAACTTGATATAGGCAACAGTTTTCCTGGAACATTCTAGGACAAAAGAAACATCAAACCTAAACAGCTAACAGCCCTGCTGGTAAACTGAACACAACATAAAGAATTCAAAGACCAAGGATATGTGGCCTGCCAGCTAGCTAAGTCAGTGGCTTAGTATGCAGGCCCTATATGGGGGAAAAGCAAAGTTAAGGAAAAGTGATTACCTCTATCTCCTTGCACTTTAATGTGTACTCGTTTCGTTACAGATGAAAAATTGAAGGTAAATTCATTGGTTGTCCATGCTAGCCTGGCTATGTCTTGAAAAAGAGACAGTGACAGGAGCAGTCAATTTTCTGCTAATGCCTAAGGTTGGTCCTCGTGTTGTGTATCCCAAATTCTTTGTGTGCCAATGTTGACAGTTGACATGGAGCTAATATCAGTGTAAGTCACGGTATCCCGTAGATCATTCTTGGGAACAAAAGAGGAAACTTGCTCTGCCTGACATTTCTCCGTCCTGCTGGTTCGGTTCGGACAGGCGCTCAGCTGATCCCTGCTTGTTTATGTTTGTTTATCTGCTCTCTGGCAGTCTCAACTTCTCCACACGTCAGCTAAACCCCTACCGAGGAACTTCGTTAAAATGGAGCAGCTTTTCTGCTTTATCCTCCCCTCCAGCACTTTGGCAGTGTAAAAGGCTGCTAATATTCGAGCTTGTGGTCGCAAAAAACACACTCAATGAGAGGTTTACACTCGCGAATTACAGTGAATTTAATCGATTTTTATTTTCCTCCCATCGATGCTTCCGGCTAACATTGCGCGTGTCTGTAAAACGTAACGACGTACGGATCTGGACGTGACGTGCGCGCACTCGCGGGCATGAATAAAAACGTAACCAACCGAGGCAATTAATTCTTCCTTGTAACGTCGCAATAATTGTTTATTTCACACAATTATAACAGTAAAGTTATTACAAGTATACCTTAAAACACACACGTATCAATTCCATCTTTCTCTTTTAAAACGTACATACACACAATCGCTATTTAGTTCCGTTGTGATCAAGTTTAAGATCAACAAGAAGGAAAATGTCATAACAGTTATGTTATTCGTTGCCATCGTGATTGTTTTCTCTTTCTCTTTGAAGTTGACCGTTTTTAAGTTTTTGTTTTTGTTTCACTCGCACAGTTTGAATGTCTACCCTCTCTGTTTCCCAATGTTTTTAGTGCATTTGTGCGACTAGGCTAAAAAAAAATCATGTTTTATTTTCCGGCTGGCTTGCCTTGACTTTAATTATAGCCCAATGAATGAATTAGGCTATCTTGAAATGATCAGAGATACTAGGCTTATTGTCATAAGACCCTTATTGTCTTTGGAGTTGCAAAGTATGCCTATAACATGCAAATTTCACTTGATTTTACTAATTGTTATATATGTCGAGCTATGGGCTATTTCAAAATAACGGGTGATGACACCAAAAACAGCATATACCAGGAATTGTTACTGTAATAGTACTTTTCTTTGAAGTGGAGAGTTTCTATATTTCACATTTGCTGTAGTCTTCACCTAAGTTTATCATAATTAATCATGATAACAGTGTAAGCATGAGTGGCTCATCTGATTAGACCTCATCATAATCTGATTACTTGATTGCATCAGTAAGTGTCCCTTAGTGTACTCATTGTGACAAATCTAAATAATGGTGTTTTGCAATAGAGGGGTGACTCTATTGCAACAAGAGCCTATAGTTCCCCTGATGATGCCAGTATGGCAGCTAGAGGGCCTTTCAAGTAAAAATGCCTCAACCAAATATAAGAGAACACTTCACTATGTCCCAAACAGAGACAGTCCTCTAAGCCTCCTGGCCACTATACCTCGGACACCAAGTCATGCAGAAGGAAATGTCTTGTCTTACCATGGGGTCTGAGATTACATGCAAACTCCAATAAGGGAAATACTGCATAACAATCGATCTACAGTAAAACAGATATAATAGAACTGTCTGGGGCCCTTTAGGTATGTGTTCATAAGTATGTGTTCATAAATGAATATCAGCTGGGCTATTAGCCGACATCTTGCCCTGATCTGCTGTGGTAACAGTGAATGTTTCTGTTTAACAGTTTTGCAGACACCATACAGTATTAGCACTGATTAGCAGACAAATTCCTCACAACATTTTGTTGTACTTTTGAATAGGATGTGTCATTTTCAACACATCAGTGTTCGGGGTAACTGTTACATTTCAGGACAACATATGTGAAAAACAACATAATAAATGTCTAGTCAGCCAACACAGACAAGTTGGTCTGTTAGCAGCAGTATTCTCATTCTCATCCGCTGCTTCATTGTTTTGGGAGAGGAGTGACTTTCTTAACTTGGTTGTGTTTTTATAAGGTCAACAAGAATTAGTAATCAATGCACTGCTACATTCAGCTGCAACAGCCATACATCTATAATGTGAGGATCTTTTAGAAATCTGCTGAAAGTAGGAAATACATCCAGATGCCAGGCCCAGGGTGAAAATGCTTCAAGTGATTCTGAATCAACTTTGAACAGCTAGATGACCTGAACTAGGCTGGTAGTTCCTATGGGCCTGTCTGAGACATGTGAGGGCTCTATGCAATAGCTCTGGACCAGCTATTACAGTATAGATCTTACTCTTATTACTGTGAGAAATATAATACACAGGTGTACTAAATGTGGAATAGATACCACATTTATTTGTAAGAGTGTATCGGTGATTGAAGAGGACTGAATGTCATTGGTTTTTCCTGTCACATGCCTCTCAAGAACATTTGAGTAGCCTAAATGAAGTAATTATCAAACTCTTTATTGAATACCACCTTACTACGCAGTTGACTCATACAGCTGTAGGTAGTTTTCTGACGCTCTGTCGTCATTTAATTGAGGGTGACGTCAGACAGGAACCCGAGAAAGGGAGGTTGACAAATCAAGATGGCGTCCCACGATGAAGCAGGAAAGAGATTTCAATATAAATAAAACTCGGTCGGAGAACAGTTTGAACCGAAGTGTCATCTCGACAAGACACCGTTAGGATTTCGAAAGGAGAAGACGGAGCAGATACAGGTGAGAGAAGTCTTTGTTAAGGTGTTTGGTCAGTTTTGTCAAGGGGCGGTGGCAGCAGCGGGGAGACAGCGCGAGCCACAACAGTCCCATCCGGCCACATACAGCCAGGCCAGCCGCGAAGCTAAGCTATTAGCATGTACGTTATCTTCCCCCCCCTAAAACCTTAGCCGGCCGCTAATGGTGGTCATCGGTGGATAGTATAATTAGTTAGACATTGATCCAATATCACCAACTAATATCCAGTCCAACATCGGCTTCCTAGCTAACCTGCTGCTGCATCAATGCTAATTAGCTGCATCATGTAAGGCAGTTGTAGCTTAGCTTGTTGCTGATTAGACAACACAACTTATCAAATACTAGCTAATTGATTTAGCTTGCTACGCTGCGGCCGCAAGCGGTGCTACTTGTGTTTTTAAGTTGCCAGTTCGTAGTCTTTTAGTTAGATATTTTACCCTTCCGGACGGATGCGTGTGTTGTGATCCTCTACATAACGTAAGTAAAATTAGTTAGCAGCGGTTAAGCTGTTCCTACCGCTGTTGCTGGGCTTGTTATATTAATGTTGGCTGTAATATTCGATACTACTGTCAGACAGTCGCTGGTGGCGGCGGGTTGTTATGTAACGTTAACTACTAACGTTACTGGCAAACTAGCAAATAAGATTCCGCTAAATTAGGCCTATTGCACAAACTAGTGTGGCACCCAGCCTCACCTGATCAGTTGAATGTATTAATAATCATCATCAAAGTCAAAGGGCAGGTAAGCCGGTCACTAAAATCCCAACTCTTGGATTTTTAAGTTTCATAAATTAGTGTAGTACAAGTATGTGCCGCTAGTTTAGGTTTTTTTTCCACGTCGTATGTTTGAAGTTACAAAAGTGTGTTGCGTGTTGGTTAATTCCTTGGAGAGAGACTATGGCTTTTATGGGATAAACTGGAAATATTCAGCAGACCATTGTATCACGGACCGCTGTGTATTGCTTATAATCTCATTTACTCAGCAGCAGTAGACCGAGGGGCTAAATTAAGCAGTATTTGTAGGGTACCCCGCTACACATATGAGCCCAAGGCAAACAAATATAATTGTCTTAATAATGAATGAGCTACTGTAAACTGTTCGCCACCTATGCTTCCATTTCAGCTCCTTGCAGGTCAAATGGCTCATATGAGACAAATCAGTCACAGTGGAAACTTTCCCCATTGAACATGGGACTACACAGGCACATAGCAGAGCAAAACACAGTCTTCAGTGGAAGGGGGAAACAGTGCCTTCTCTATAATGCCAGGCATTGTGGCACGGCGTGACCAAATAACCATGTTATGTGACTTGATATGCAAATTAGTGGAATATACAAAGCTAATGGTGAGAAGAACTGCATCAGAAAGGGCAATTTGCGATGGTGTCTTGTACATGGCTCTGTGATAAAGAATCGTTGCTCTTATGCTTTGATTTAGACTGCTCTGTAGCCGTGATGCAGATAAATACAGCCTTTATGTGTTGTTGTGTTGACTGAGACAGAGAATATCACCACTGATTTGGACCCGTTTTAGAGCTCAGAGGGAGACATGATGTCAGAAGCTGCCATGTCAGACAAAACTGCACATCAAAATGAAATAGGCTCTTGGCCTGTGGTTAGACTACCGAATTCCACCTTGGGCTGTTTTCATTCTGTTGCATCACAGGGTGTTTTTTTTTTAAGACCTGTAGTTTGCTTTATTCTCAACTCTCTCTCACTCTCTATGAAAACTCTTTAGCACTTATTAGGTCTGGGAACATGGACTAGTAAAGCAACCACTGGTAGCGAGATCTTGTTTTCCTTAATACACAGCTCAATGGACATAAGCATTAATATCATGCTCAGTGGTCACTAACATTAGCTTATTCTTTGAATTATGGTTTATTAAAGATTACATGTTTGTTTCCAGCGTCTCTAAATGGCTGCGAGGAAGTCTGGATCAGATGCACACAACAATGGTGAGGGCTTGTCTTTTACTTCCCTTTCTCATTGAAACATTTATTTTCATAACACTTGCTGACACCGTGTTACAAAGCACCCTAATGTACCCTCACCTCGTGCTTTTTCGTTTTCCTCCAGGACCCATCAGCTACCTTGATGATGTTCCCTTTAAGGTCAACGAAAAATTCCGCTGCCCAGCCAAAGTGGGGCTGCCCGTTGGCTTCTTCCTGCCAGACTGTGGCTCTGTGCTGGCAGACATGCAGGTTAGTCTGGTGAATAGATTGAAACGTGACCTCAGCATGAGCCCATGATTGGGGATACGTTGGTTAGGGATATGTAATTTCAGTAGTTGCCCGGTGCTGGCATGCCTGTTCAAAAACTTGGAATAGCTTTAATGTTTCAGTAACTACTTAATATGGCTATACCAAGAGATATTGCAATGACTAAACATCAGTTTATTCTGTTGAACATTGTACAAGTTTTGTTAGGACTTTTCATCTTTTGATCTGGAGTTGTAACATTTTTTGTCAAGTGGCTGTCACACTCATTAAACATGGTACGTTTGGGCATTTGTTCCTTTTCCCTACCTCCTCCCTTTGCCTGTTTCTCCCCTTCTCCCTCTTACCATGTCCTCGACAGTATGACTTCTCCCTGGAGAGGCGGAGTGTGCGCTGGGGGATGGAACTGGCAGAGGCCAGGGCAGCAGAGGCCAGAGCAGAAGAGGCAGCAGCAGCCAGGCAGGAGGCAGAGAGCAGGGAGCACTTGGCCCAGGCCCAGGACATTGATGGTGGGGGAGGGAAGAGACCCCGGCCTGCTGCAGAGGACCAGGACCCTCCACCTCCAGCGCTGAACCCTGTCCTGGCAGGACTGAGCCACAATGATATCCTCACCCCCCTGCCTGCCCCAAGCCTGGGCCCCAGGAAGATTCAGCCAAGCACTCCTCAGCTGCACAGCCTCAACCTGGCCGATTTTGAGCGGGAAGAGGACCCCTTTGACAAGCTGGAACTCAAGACTTTGGATGATAAGGAGGAACTCCGGACCATCCTCCAGAGCCAACCACAGCCCCAACCCCAACCCCCTCCTTCTGTATCCCCACCAGAGGCCAACCAGCTCGGGTCAGCTTCACGTGGCAACAGCCCCTCTCCTCCCAGCACCAACACCGGCCTCTCGGTCAAACCAGGCTTCGCCCACAAACCCAACGGGCTTGTTGCCTTGCTGGACATGGATAGAGCTGGGCATCCTGGGAGAGGGGGGTTGGACACAGACGATCGGCCCTGTAACATCCGCTCTCTCACGTTCCCCAAGCTCTCGGAATCTAGTGACTGTGACCCTGCCCCAGTGGGGTACAGCCCGCTCCCTATACCTGTCCCCGCTCCCCGACAGAACCTACCTAATGGCAGCCCGCCGGCCCTACCCAAGACCCAGGTCATCGTTGGCCCTGAACCCCCCAGCCACATCAAGAATGGAGCACCAAAACAGGTGAGCATGAGAGTACATACTGCATACCTGACAGATTGAAACCATTTTATGTCTTAATTCACGTGGGGGACGATGATGCAAACCAGCTGAGGGTTATAAGAGGTCTCTGTACCTGTTCACCACTTGTGTTTTCACCCTAGGCCAACCCAGTGTTGGGGACTGCCGGTCTGCCGTGCGGAGGGGCCCTGCTCAGCCTGACCCCCAGCGAGCGTCAGTGTGTGGAAACCATCGTGAGCATGGGCTATTCTTATGAAGGCGTCCTGCGGGCCATGCAGAGACAAGGGCAGAATGTGGAGCAGGTGGGACTACTTCACATCCCAGGGCGCAGAAATTTGGAATCCTAAGACCTTTGCTCCCTGATGTGCTTTAAATTGAAGCTGTTGTCTTTTAGTGTCTGTCTTGATTGTGTATAGAGCAGCAACAATGCAATAAAATCTGAAAAAATATAGCCTTTAAAATAAAGTCATTGCATTGATATCACACTTTTCATTGTCTCATAATTATGGTAATAGGTCAGGTCCTGTTATCTGTACAGCTATTGCCGTATAATTATGACCATATGACCAGTATAGTCATGGCCATATGATTATGGTGACTATGGTAGTAGTTGTGGAATAAAATGATAACAAAATGATATACGTTCTTGGGTCGGATACAAGACCAAAGGCACAGGCAGTAGGACCAGGGAAATTAATGAACCGAGCCCTTCCAGGACAGCAACTTGGAACATTTACATAAAGCAATTTCTATCCACTTTCTATCATTTTCTCATAAAGCTATAAACCCCATATTTTGCTCTTTTATTTTCCCCTCACATAATGTCCATTTGTAAGCTAACATAATATGATGTTGAAACCAGACGCATGGTAAACATGTACTCATTCTGTGTCCAAGGTACTGGATTATTTGTTTGTCCATGGGCGTCTGTGTGAGCGGGGCTTTGATGCCAGTGCAGTGGAGGAGTGTCTGGAGATGTACCAGTGCTCGGAGGAAAAGGTTTGTCCATGCATTGTTTGGCCAAGACATATTAAGTGACCGTCCATCTCAAGCGCATGTTTATCACAAGACAAACACACATCTTAAGCTTATGCGTTGCGTTCATGCGAAGTTTGCGAACCTGGCAATTACAGTGTTTAGTATAAATTCTGAACAAGGAGACCCCAACAGTAACCTCTTAGTCCATTAGTTTAATTTTGTTAGTCATACCATTGTGGAGCCATGTCAGAACAGAGATTATATATACGTAGTATTGACATGACAATGTTTTTCATCCTCCCCAGGCCTTGCAGTTCCTTGAGTTGATGTCAAGGTTTGGTGAGATGGGCTTTGAGCGGGAGGCCATCAAGGAGGTGCTGCTGGTCCACAACAATGACCAGGACAAGGCGCTGGAGGACCTGATGGCCCGTGCAGCAGCCAGCTGAGCCCAACTAACCAGCCAACCAGCGCCCAGCCCAGGGCTTGCCTCCCGCTACCACCCAACACAGCCCCCTTCCTTCTGCCTACCCTGTCGCACCATGCCCTGCCCTTGCCCTGGCTGTGGAAGGGACAGCTGAGAGACACTTATATTTCCTTCTCTGTGCTAAAACTTATTATGTCTCAGCACTTCTTAAAGACTGTGTGCCTAGAGTGGAGGGGGTCAAAGCGTAAGCATACTTGATAGTGTTGGTTTTTTATAACGAGTCCTGGGATCCGGTTCTAGATTTGGTCCTGCTAGGGGATTCAAGAATGGGTTCTGTGGGTTGGCGAGGAGAGACTGGAAGTGTTGCATCGTGGCGTTTTGATGCCATGCTGATTGGCTTGCACTTTGAAGTGCGTGGCTGACTGCAGGCGGGGCTGCAGGACCAAAGTGGGAGAAGCCTGGCGCCAGGCTCACAGCGCTTCCCAGAAAGACCAGTTTGAAAACTGACACTCCCAGCCAACTAAGCTGCCATCTTCCACTGCTCAGTGCAGACCCAGTAAATAGTGGAGGGGAAAGGGCCCTGAGGAGGCTCTCTTAAGACTGAACCAACTAACATCAGAAGTAAAAAACAAAACAAAACAAAAAAAAAAACGCAAAAGGGCACCGTCACCAGACAGAGAACTGACTCCCAAGAAGTGCCCTCTCTGCTCTGGCGCCCGGCGCCTGGTTCTGCTCTACACTCTGACTCATTGTTTCTCTGCTCTCATTCATTTTGTTCGTTTATCTGTTCTGGGGGGCAAGTTTCATGTGATTTTAGAAATTCCACTTCTTTGCTTTCTGTTTTAGGAACTGCATAATACATCCATAAAGTCATTATAATTATAAAGTTAAAAGTGATGACTACTATCCCAGTAGGTTCTTCAACCTGCACTGGAATGGACTGCAGAAGGAGTGGGGGGGGGGGGGGGGTGCCCGTGAGCGAATAATAAGGAAATGCCC
>OMOV01106018.1:0-12155 GCA_900312565.1 Beryx splendens | reverse complement strand
CCCAGTCCCCCCCCCGCTGAACAGGCGCCCCGACCGACCAGAGGAGGCGCTAGTGCAGCGACCAGGACACACACCCCTATCTGGCTTTCTCACCCGCAGACACGGCCAATTGTGTCTGTAGGGACGCCCGACCAAGCCGGCGGTAACACGGGGGCGCAAACCTGCAAACCCCCATGTTGGAGGCGAGCGAATAGACGCTACACCAGCCGGGCGCCCCAGATGTAATTTTCAAACATCACTAAAGTATGAGTTCAGGCTCATGATAGTAAGGCCCAGTGGTGGCGGGTAATGTAGGCTTGAGAAGGCTAAGCCTTCCCTAAATTTACTGCTGGCTATTTTGCACCCAACACTGCACACTGGTTAAGTTACGCTCTTTAAAAAACTGTCCCAACTCGCAGTTGGAAATGGGGAACAACAGCGGTCCACATTTTAAATATATATTTTCAAGGTGCAAAGACTTTCTCCAGCAATGATATAGCTTGCTTAGTTAATTGCGGCTCAGCAAACAGGAGCCCCGGGTTCGAGCCCTCGTAGGTCTATTTATTTTATATTTTAATATTATTATTATTTTTCTATTTATCACAGTGTTCTTCAAAGTTCAACCCAGTTGAACTTTTTCTGGATGAACGGATTTGTCACCGCAAATCAGAGGCGTTTCTTTTTCTTAAAATAGCGTTGACGTTCCAAAACAGCCCAACGGACAGAAATCTATCCGTTAGTAATTCTGTCCATTTTCTGATGGGTCAGTGTGGCCGCAGCTTAACTTTTTAATTTCTAATTTTTTCACAGCCTGACCGTAGCTTGTTCCTTTTGGATGGAACATTCCAACTAGTGCAGCTAGGGTAAAAGCCTGCTGGGTAGTGTACTTTGGTAACTAATTGTGTTATTCATGTAAATAATACTGAATGGATTTTTGTGAAGCAAGATGTGTCGATGCTTACTAGAATATATTTCAGGTGCTTTTTAGATTGTTTATTGTTTATTGAGGTAACGCCCCATATACTGAATTGGGGTAAAGTCAAACCTAGGGTGATGGAAATTCCTATATTTTCACTGGCCCAGCAGCCAAAAAAATAACCACTTTTTCATAAATGTAGAATATTTATTACTATAAAGTAAATGATATTGACAGTTCATAATACACAGTGGAAAAATGATTGAAAAATAAACACCAAAAAACAAGGGACAGCCTTTCAGTGAATGTAACGAGCAGTAACAAGGGAAAAACATAATAAACAGAGGGGAAATTCATGAGGCTGGATTATAGACATAATACCCTCCTTACCCTCTGGGTTTGCCAGCCATCTGTCAACATTCTGAGAGTTGAATTGTTCCATGTCTGGGCCCTTAAGGCTAATGAAGAGGAGCTTTATCAAGAGCAATATCAAGAGTTTGCTCCTCCAGTCTGACTTGATGACCTTCATAGCACTGAAGCCCCTCTCGCATCATGCAGTTGAAAGTAGGAGTAGCCTACAAGGACACACACAACTAGTAATATTATATACTTCTTGCAAGTGTTACTTTTAGCTAGCAACATTGAGCTAGCATTAGTCGCAAACAAATTAGCTAGAAGGCTACAATATAAAACATTATCCCAACAGTAATGAGTGAGATGATATTTGAATGTCACTTGTCTTCGATACGCCACATCTGTTTGATACTGGGATCCCAAGACATTAAGCGGACCTAATGGTTGTCAGCCACCTGCTTTGCCAGAATACAGGCTATGTGCTGTCGGCTCTTGTCATGGACATCAAGTGTATTTTTGTGATAACTGTCAGTCCCTTTATAATGAACCTGCTTGATCCGCATTACCCAGAAATTCCTGACAAACACTGCAGAGATTGATCTGTAATTTTCATCATAGTGTATGATAAAGTACTGGCATGGAGTCTACTATCACTCAACATAGTGTAGCCTATGCTAAAGTGTTAGCATGAAGCCTACTATTTCTCCACATAGTGTATGCTAAAGTGTTAGCATAGAGCACCGCAGCCAACTATCTACCTATGATTTTGGTGTCTATATGTTTCATCTCTTAATGGAACAGCTGACCAACAGGCTAATCGCCCACAAACTTGGCGTACTCCTTTAAAATTCTCAATGTAAAACCTATGATTGTCTGTTTCTACCTCCCAGTCACTCCCCTGTACCTGCGGCATCTCCCAGACCCGAACCATGACCATGCTGGACGGCACCTACAGCGAGGCCGACACCAACAGCCTGGCTGGCTACACCGAGGACCCCATGGTGCCCGAAGAGGAGCAGGAGGAGTTGCACGGGGTTCCGGAGAAACCTGAACACATGGTGGTACATTTGTCAGTGAGCAGCGAGTCCACCACCACCAAGAAAAAGAAGAGCCTACGTGCCCTCAACATCATCCAGAATACGCACGCCATTGATAAATACTCCCGGATGATTTTTCCCGGTTCATACATCTTCTTCAATCTCATCTACTGGTCTGTCTACTGCTGAGAGGGACTCCTAAGTCAGGATCAAGGCTAGACAGAGTAATAGACAGACAGTATGAATGCTGCATCAAAATGTTACACCTTCGGACTAAGTTTGAGAGAGCTGATGTATGTCTGGTGCTGATAGATCATTAGGTTCATGGCCTTGGAGAATAACAGAACCTGAAAAGTTGAGGAGAGTGATTGGCTTTCTTTCCTTCCATCTGCAAATGTTCTGCATGGAGAACTCTGGGATTGTTTGGGTCGCTCCTCTTTTGTTTTTTTCTTTCATGCAGCACTTCGAATGTTCATTAACACTATTCAAACTCTCAAAAGGTAAAACAAAGAAAACTGTCCATCGGAAGGCACTTTTCAACCGCTGAATTCTTCGCTGTCGTTTTCAGCTTGGTTAACTACCCTGAAAAGTCGTATTTTGCTGTTGAAAAACTCTTTGTCCTCATGACTGCCATTCCTAGAAAATGACATTGGCTTTGGCTGGTTATAACTGCTGAACATGGTTGTTAGCTTTGCATTTAAGTCAATTTGTGTAGTGGACTTCTATCATTGCTTTGAGTGCATACTGACTACATAAGATACACTTACCACGCGTTCACAATGTGAGCAACTTGGTTGATGGATCTCTATCTATTCTGACTGATTGGGGTGGTGCCAGAAGCATCTATGTAGTGGTCTGCAGTTACAAAGTTTTGAACAGGCAAATCATGTATTTTTCACTGCTTTGGTATGGCCTTTCATAACGTTACGTTGTTTTGATGAGTTATAGGACTACACTGACTTTTTGGGAAATTGGCTCATTGGTCAACTTACCCTTTATGTAATGAGGAGTGGCAGAAAAAACCCCAACACCAACTCTGGATTACATTATCTACTTACTTTTGACAATGTCAGTTGCCTCTTAACGTACTGTATGCCAAAACATTTAGCATGTGCACATAGATACCTACCAGAGACACAAGATGATGGTAAATTGACCAACAAGCCAATTTCCCAAAAAGTCGTCAAGGCCTTTTAATGTAGTTAGCAAGCGCTAATTTGGTAGTATTAATCGAAAATAAACCGAAACAAAATCTGCAAAATTACTTAAAAGCTTAGCACCCCAATGCTGGATGCAACCATTCTCCAAGTGCTGTTTTTGAGACTTTATTCCTGTAGTTTCTCCAATAAGAATTGAATAAAACTGGGAATGAAACAATCGGAAGGGCAGAAATCTGATTGGCTGATTACGATGAAATGTTCAGTCGTGGCTAACTTTTCTAGGCTCTAAAGGAAATGAATGCACTTCTGGTGATTTATTGATCATGTTGCTCATAGTGTGAACACATGGTTACTGACTTGAAGTTGCTTTTAAGTTGTTTTTCCCTTTGATAGTACATTGTTACTTTTTTGTACACAAGTCCCCATACAAGTTCAGGAGCAGTCACTTATCCACTCCGCTAATAGCCACATCAACTGCATTCATGCCATTTTTCTAAGCTTTCATTATCATTATCATTTTTTCTAAGCTAAATTACTTTTATGAAAATGCAAAATTACCTCTTGAAAAGTAGGACTCAAGACAGTGACTGAAATGATGTTACCTAAGTCTCCTTTGCAGTGTTTGTATATGTGACTTTTTGGCGATTTTTTCTTTCCAAATGAAACTAAGTACTGTAAGTGGTGGTGAACACGGATCCCCAGACTGCCCAATGTTAATGGTCATATAGGTGCAGTATATGCACTCACAAGTGAAAATCTACCAAAGTGATATATCACTTAAAGCTAAGAAAGTAGTTGACATGTACAAAAGGCCATACAATTAACTTAGATGGATTTTTATGAGGTGGTAAAAACTGTGTTAATGAGTCTTAATGAGGCAAATTGTTTCTGTAAATTGTAAAGTACCATGCCATTTCTTTAGAGTAATACATGTGTCAAGTAGCAAAGCATTTCAAGCTGAGGTCATGCATACTTTTACAACCAGCAAGCACATCGGAGAAATTCTTTATTTCATTGATGCATATGATATTAAATATGACATTTGAAACATACAGCTTGTGTAAAAGAATGTATTGTAACCATGCAAATATTTCTAAACTGAAAAATTTCAAGTGATTTTGTACATTGGTGTGGCCAATTAGAGGTCGCCCTTGCTGCAGAATTTATAATTTCAATTTATAATATGCTACTACATTTGATGAATCCTAATGTACCACTATAGCATCTGATCATACTGACCAATGTGTTGGCAATCGGAGTGTGTTTATCTTGATCATCTGGGAATTTGATATTAATATTTTATTGACTGTTTCTGTCCACTGTAAAGCTTTATTTATATGTACAGTCACAGTATGCAAATCTAGAGGGAGAAGCATACACCTTAGTTTGGAAGCTGTTTCTATTTAATTTAGCGTGAAGCCTGTGGTTGACATGTTTTTTCTTTCTGTAGGCCTATCACTGTAAGCATTCATGAGTTGCTACTGACATTAAAGAATGTTACAATGTATTTATTAGGGGATATTAAATAAAACTACCATAAAGGAAGTGTGCCTTTCATTTTGAAACATTTACCCTTTAAACTCCATGTATATACCATATAAGGAATGATAGTCTCATTTTGCTCTCAGTTGTCAGATTCATGGTCACTGGAAAATAGGGACAATTAGGGGTTCAACTCTTCTAATGGTGATGCCATTCCTTAAAGTCTAAGGTTTGAATATACACTCTCTGGCCACTTTATTAGGTACAACTGCTTGGTACACAAATAGCCTGCTCCTCCACACAGCAGACATGTTGAAGTGTTTTTTGTTCGACCAAACATTAGAATGGGCTAGAAGTGTGATCTAAGCCACTTTGACCGTGGTCTGATTGTTTGTTCCAGCCATTCAGAAACAGCTGCCCTTCTGGGATTTTCACGCACTACAGTCTCTAGAATTTACAGAGAATGGTGCGATTTAAAAAAAAACAGTGAGCGGCAGTTCTGTGGCCGAAAACATCTTGTTAAGGTCAGAGGAGAATGAGCAGACTGGTTGAAGGCCACAAATGCTCAAATAACACTCTTTACAACAGTGGTAGGTGTACCTAATAAAGGTGATATGGTCATGAGACTTGCACACCACTTAAATCCTGAAGGCCCACTGGTCGGACCCAACCCAAGCAGATCTGTGTTGTTAATTCATTCTAGCCTGCCAAGCTGTATCCGCAGTTAATAGCGGAACAAGTCCAATTGGCAAAACAGAACACACTAAGCAGATGCAAGCCCAAACCCCCAACACATTTCGAACACAGTCTAGCCATGCAACACTCACCGGCACTGAGCAAGCAAACTAGCACAAATTGTCTGAAAAAGTAATGTTGATGCTGAAGGCAGATAATTTAAAGAGATGGGAGTCAAAATATTTGTTTACCGACTGTAGGGCAAAGCATGGCTCATTTGTCGTGAGAAAGAGAACTGCACAAATGATATGGGATGTGAAGAAGTCACCGGTTTCTGAAGACATCACCGGTTCCAGAGCCAGAAGGGCAAAAAGCTGCTCAGGTTGAGGATGAAAGGTGATGAAATGTGATGTCGCTTTACTGTGCGACACAACGGAGAATCTCACAGCATCTCAAAGCCCTGAAATGAAACTGCAGATGCAAACAGGTGATCATAAATATGTATCACCTGAATATGCATGCTCACATTCTGTCGTAAGTCAATGGCAAACTTTCTAGACAGGGATCCATGCACAAAGTAAACACACTGAAAATTTTGCAGATTGACCATGAGGGCAAATATGAAAACAAATGTTTCCAGTCCCTGTAACTTTAACTCAGCATAATGGACTTGCTGTAATTTCCCTTCTTTGTATCCTTACTGTTTTACATCACTGTAGATGGTTTTCCAGCTTTTATCATGTATTATTTGTTATTTACTGCACCTCAAATACTCCTGACCACTTTTAAGTTTAGGGAAGATTTAAAGAATTTAGATTTGCGGATATGAAAGTGAGCTATCAATATTATTAATGATGGAATTCAAAGAGTGTATCTTGTTTTTCAAAATAAGCTTTTACATCCTCACATTTTAATATCAATAGAGAAACCAGTTTTATTTAGTATAAATTCTTTCATGTCACTCCACAATTTAAAGGAAGAGTTCAGCGATATTGGATCATTATATGATTTGACAAATTATATTGTTGAAGGAAATTATGTTGTCATAATCAATGCATAATTTATACTTAATCAATATAATCAAGGAGAATATGTTATGCATAATCTATACTTACCGGTAATCAGGGAGAATATATTCACACATTCCTTTAATCAGACAGCACACATACATGTACTATGCACAGTAACAAGAGAGTAGAGAGAAAGAGGTACCGACCACTGGTACCAGCCCATGCCAGTATGCTTCTTAAAAACAAAAAAGATTAATGGGATTGTTATTGCCAGAAAGACAGGCTATAGTCAAACATTGTATGCAGAGAGCACTCGTATTGGGGACGGACTCATACAGGAATTAGGGAGGAAGACTCCTAGTTTTGGCCTTGAGGTACAAAACAGCGTACCGACCACATTCCAACAGTTAGACCAATTAGAGAACCACAGAAGGTAAAGTTTAGGAATAGACTATCCCTATAGGTGGAAGCATGGTGTGAAGGGGGGCTAGAAGGTAGAAAAGAACATGAAGATGAGAAGTCTTGGTCAGACCCTTCACATATCAGTTGTATTATGTGCTCTGTTGAAGAATAAAGCCAAAGAAAAAGAATCAGAGTTTGTCTCATTCGTTCTGTGTTCAGCTCCTCGAACCTGAAATGGAAGTTGAAGAAAGAAGAAAATCCACAACAATAAGTTCAAAATTGCTGTACTTATCCTTTAATGCGGTGGTTCTCAGCGCTGGGTCCGGGGACCACCAGGGGTCCTTGAGGGAGTTCCAGGGGGTCCCCAGCAAACTGATGAATTGTTAAATTTCACCATTAATTTATATGAAGTTAACATTTTTAAGTTAACATTTAATTTAAAAGACATTATTGAGAGATTGTTTTAATATGAGACTGTCCATCAAGTCATTCAGAGAACACTGAACCCTTGTTGTGTTAATTCCAGCCCTCACATATCCCACATTTTATAAGGCACATGACAAAGAGCACATTCTTATTTTCAGCAACGGCCTAGGGGGGATACTGAGTCATGGTAATAGGTCAGGTGATTTTACAGGGGGGCGATTACAGGGTTCTTTTTCCTCATTGGATTTTATTAAAATGTTTGGTTATGTTACTGGTGCTGTGACAATCAAATTTCCCTCCCAAGATTGTTATCATAAACTAAACTATGAAACCAAACACCTTAATTTTATCCCTGAAACATCTTTAATTTCTCCATTACATAAATATGAATTATCCATTAAAAATTACAGCTTTAAACAGTATGGTTAGTATCATGGGATTATAAGGGATTTATTCATGGGTTGATTCATTAAGGCACTAGTAATTGAGGGATTTTTCATGCCTGTTGTGCAGGTTTACAGGGATATTAAGTGGAAATGAATGGAAAAGTTCCTATCTCCTTGAACTTGACATTAAATTAGAAAATAAGGAATTAAGATTAAGGGGTGTTTAAGGAGGTTTTGATGGGATCTCCATTAATAACTCACTTGATTAATTTTAAGGGGATTTTGCATGAATTAAGGGGTGAATTCATAATGAAAATGTAAGGTTATTTTAAGGGATAACCGCTTCGTAGAGAGGTGTTAAAAACATTTACGTGAACTGAAATAAAGAACAAAATTAGACTTTGAAAAAGAAAAATACAGCTGAACTAAAAACGATCTTGTCTACTTGTAAATCTAATCGAAACAGAATAAGAATACATAAAATGTTTTTAGTTTTGGTGTTCATGTTTATATCAGGGTTATAAAAAAAGAGAATTAATTTTTGAAGAGTTCCCAACTTTAATTTAGCTCAGAGTGTATTGAAAAATGAATGCAAATAATAAAAAAAAAAAAAAAAACCTGTTGGAAACACACACAAAAGACCTCTTCTGAACTTCTATCATTAGGCTATACCTTTGAAAAATACTATGCTTACCAAAAATACAAACACTACAACTGAAACTAAAACTAAAATACATTTAATAAATAAATACATAAAAACTTAAACTATCCTATGTATGAAAATGAAGCAGCAGGTCAAAACACAGTTCCATCTTCACAACATACACCTGTTTAGTTTGGCTGCATGCCATAGGTGATTTGAATGTTTGTCTGTGATTGCACACTTGTGATTTCCATAGACAGAAACAGCAGCGGGGGAAGGCGGTCACCACGACACTCCCTCATTCACATTCAAATTCTTGTCTGTCTCAGTCTTGTCTTCTTACTGAAGCTGCCATAACATATCACTAAGGCCCTGTTCACACCTGGTATTAACATCCGTCCTGGGTGATCCGATCACAAGTGGAGAGCGCTAAGTACAGGTGTGAAGGCACCCAAGACGCATTGAGATCCCGGACATCTCTGTCCTATCACATATTGTTATTTTTGAGAAACATGTCCACTTGTCTTAAACCACAAACTGGCTAACAATGGTAAACAAAAGCTGGTTGACTACTGCGATGTCAGCATAAGTTTTACACACTGTTTTGCAGTTTCATTTTACTAGCCACTAACATTAGCTTGGTAGTCATCGTGTTGTATAATTCCTGGCCTGTTTGCATTTTGTGACACCGTTTTATGGTATTACCGTTGTCTGGCAGCAGAAACAGGGACAATGACAGCACTTGTATTATGTTATACGTTTGACTGAAACTCAAAATATGCAATAACAGGCAGTTGGAGGTGATGGACACAAGCTCCTGATAACCCCCTATAATACCCTTATTTCCGGGTTGGAACTACTACTCCGTTTCTATCCACCAATAAGAACATGGCTTCTCAGACGCGCCTCTCAGTTTGAATTGGTGACGTAAGACGCTCCCGATCAGCAGCTGCTCCGGATTTGTCGCTGCTTCTGGTTCAATCTGGTCTGCCGATGCCTTCAAGTGCTGTCGGAAATATTACGCTGCGACCTCTACCCCTTCAACCAGTGATAAATACTACTGGGAAAGCCGGGATTTCCCAGTAGCCTTGTGCCCTCACAGCAAGAATCGCCCTCCTATAAAAGTTTGCATTTTCCCCAGCGTTTGTGTGGTTTGTTACAGGTGCTCTGGTTTCCTCCCACAGTCCAAAGAAATGCAAATCAGGTGTATGACTCTAAATTGTCCATAGGTATGAATGCAAGTGTCAGTCTGTGTTGGCCCTGTGATGGACTGGCGACCTGTGCAGGGTGTCTCCCTGCATTCCACCCATTGCACACTGGGATAGGCTAGTAGTGGAGAGAGGAAAACAGAATGATACAAATGATGATGAATGATTAAAACATCAATTACGCGAACCTCTTCATTCTGCAACAAACTAGATCCGTGCCGCTTAATTTTTTAAACCAAAACAGCTACCAAAAAACAACTTTCGCTCAGAAGTAGGAGTTTACGAGGAGCACTTGAAGGCAGCATGACAGCCTGCATTAATTCCAGCCTCCGGCCTCAGCTGCACTTCCTGCCTGCCATAACTTTACTGTACACAGCAGGCAGGACACCGTGCACACATACGCTGCTCCTTTCACCTGATGAACACATTTTCGTAAGTGTTGAATTATTCCCATACAGCCGCGCTCGAGCGATAAGCCTACGCTGTTGGGCTGGCTAAGTGTCAATACCTCCGCAAACACGGGAAACTTCCTGCAACGTTAGCTTGCTTATCGTCTGCATGTTAGCCTAATCACAGTGGGTTAACGTTACGTTACTTGCTCTACGACTTTCCATGTCGGTTTGTTGTCTATTTTAGCCGTGCAGCTTACCGTTCGGCTGTAGGTGTTCTCATCTAAAATTAGTTTAGCGTTTAGGTCGTTATTACCGGACTGAAGTTATTTTGGGTACGCTCGACCATATGTAAATTATAATTAGCTTAAAATGAACGCAGTAACTTCAGCATGACTAGTGAATATTCCTGTGAATGAAATGGATTAATGCGAGTTTACTATGCGAGCTGTCAGACTGAAGGGAGGAGGGGCTCTCTGTTAACGGATACAGACTGCAGTAGTTTCTACAGTTGAACCAAAAAGTAAAGTTTGTTATTTGTTGTTTGTTGTTAATGTACGACACAGTGAGCTATAATGGCGCCTGATGTTTTGAAACGTTATAAAGCATGTTTAGGAAAGATTAAAGACATTCTTGGGTGGTGTGCTCGAGCCTGGAGAGCACATATGCTATAAAATGTCATTACAAAAGTCTTAATTTTCCCATAGCACATATGTTGTGAGTTATATCTTGTATAAGAGCTGGGTAATGAATGAGAAAAGGGTAATAAAAAAAAAGAGATGGTGAGATGAAGATTATGGGATGGGGCCAGCCAGGGAAAATAAAATACCTAATAATAATACAGTATGATAACATATATAACAACAAGTAATGCATGAAAGTAAATCAAATAATTGAAATTCTACATAAAATAAATTAAAAGAAATAATAATAACAATATACAATATAAATAGAGGGATAGAAAGCAGGAGAAACTCAACTATAGTCAAATTCGTTTCCAAGTATTCATATCTTGAGATATGAGAATGACTTTTTTTCTTCTGTTTTTTGGTGTGTTTTCACCTAAGACACAGAGTTCAAATAACAGTTTCTGATGCAAAATGATGCAAAACAACCCGGTTCTGGGTGCAAGGAATGTTGTGGTGGGGAGAAATGAGTCATCCAGGAAAACGGCCCATGCTGCCTGGGGTTTTTATTTCCCCTGCAAGAAATGATGTGGTGCCCCTTTGTGCTCTCGCAATGCCAAGACTCCTCCCATGCATTTTATTGTAGACTGTTGACTTGGTCTGTCTTGTTCTTCCAAAGGTTTTTTTGTCCCAGCCCCTTCTCCTGAGGCACATTTTAGTTTCTGCAGAATGACAGACTTTATGGCAGGGCTCTGGACTTAACTCGAACATCGTGGGAGTTTGAGAGGCATATTCCCTTTTTTTTTATTGTTTTGACAACGTTCATAAGATAGGGGACATAACTGCTTCCAAGAGTATTTAAATTACAGAACAGAGGAAAGGAAGGTAAGGCTGCAAAAGGAACAAACAAAAACACCACAGAAGAGAAAAGCAATATACAGCCTGTTTGACAAGTAGGTATACATTTTAATATGTTATTAATACTCACTGTATTATTGAATATTTCAGTTTCCAGCTACACTTATAAATTGAAGGTTAAATGATTGTTCAAACAGCTGTATAGGTTAAAATGATAGGGGGCAGCTGTGGCTCAGGAGGTAGAGCGGGTCGCTCACTAATCAGAAGGTCGGTGGTTCCATCCCCGGCTCCTCCAGTCCGCATGTCGAAGTGTCCTTGGGCAAGATGCTGAACCCCAAATTGCAAATTGCTCCCGATGGTTGCGCCAGCCCTACCCTGCGTGGTAGCTTGCTGTAGGGCGCTTTGGATAAAAGCGATATATATAATGCAGTCTGCATTTACCATTTTGTGAATGTAGGCATGTGTTGTAAAGCGCTTTGGATAAAAGCGCTATATAAATGAAGTCCATTCCGTGCCTGATATCAGACAGAATTGTCAACTCGTTACACTCAATTTCCATCTTCAGTCTGACATTGCCTCCACTACAACCGATTTCCGTGGGGGA
>OMOV01106010.1:0-10958 GCA_900312565.1 Beryx splendens | reverse complement strand
GAGCTGGCGGGACACGACGCCCAACACTCTTCCGCCTGACAGATGAAATGCTCTACAGATATGAAATTTTACTGCGCTTTGGATGGATTTGATAGTCAGCAGTAGAGAGAGGTCAGGAGTGAGATTCAAACTCCAGGACGCGGCCAACTGTAATGTTTTATTATTATCTGCCATCAGTCACACACAGCACACTCTGACATAAACTCAAAGGCTGAATTTGAGCTCCCGAGACAGGTGATGAGTTCTGTTTTAGGTTCGTCGCGCTGTGAGGCCTCAGCGTTGTGGTCAGACTGATGCTAATACTTCTCGTATTATTTCTGGTACTTATTTACAGGCAGTGTGCCCTTCACAAAGGCTTCTCATGCTTTTCAATCTTTCTGGTAATCTTATCCAGGGCGCTCCCCCACTCATCATTCTTGTGCTCTTTTATTATGTCTGAGCTCTTATAATGCTCTCATAAAAGGATGCCAGGGCAGAAGATGAATGGACGCTGAGCTGTTCTGTCTAACAAGAGCGTATGTCTTCTGTGTGTGTGTGTAGGTGTGTATGTGTCTGTGTGGGTAGGTATGCAGGTGGTGCATGTGGGGATGCATATGTTTGATGGGGGTGAATATGCATATACACTACCAGTTTGGACACACCGGATTGAATGGACTATGTTTTCCATTATCTCAAAGCCATTTTGATCTAAAGGCTTATGCTTAAAAGTTAAATTAGTTTCTTAGACAAATATAAACAGCGAAGTTGATGCCTATGTATGAATTTCCTTCCAAAGCCTTCGCCTTTCCATCTAGGCAGAGGGCGGCTACTTTAAAGAATCTAAAATATGTTAGTGTTATTTCATAGTTTTGATGTCTTTACTATTATTCTAAAATGTGGAAAATAGTAGAAATAAAGAAAAATGTGGTGTGTCCAAACTTTTGACTGGTAGTGCACATATACAGTAGTGTATATATGCTGCATATTGATGTGCATTCATGTGGTTAAGTGGCTAAGTTCATGCTGCCCAGCCCAGTCAGAGCTTTGAGTCTCCACCTGTGCTAAGCAGCCTTTGCCTGAAAACAGGTCAACTCACCTGCTGACAGCGTCTGGCCCCATTACCCAGACTACACCGGGGGATGCCTTGCTGTGGTTAGAGAGATGACCGATGGCCATGCTCTGGCTGGGCGCTCCCCGATGACCTCACTGTGTGTCCTTCTGTCCTTCTCTCCTCACTATAGGGCCTGTGTCTACGGCTTCACCAGACTGATGGTGCTGCTGGGCCAAGCTGCAGATGGAGACTTCCCTCTCACTGATTGCCTCTTGTTTGGTGCCATTATGTCAGCCACTGACCCAGGTAGTTGGCCTTATAAAGGAAGTCCCACAGTAACACTCATCCCTTCTATAGCCTAGTGGCTGCATTGATTTTTATTTTTCACACACTCGGTTTTATACAGATATAAACTCTTGATTCCTGTTGCAGAATACTTCTCTCCTTTACAAGACTCACACTTCATTGCTTTACAAAACACAGCTTGTTGGGAATCTTTTGCACTACTTGCAGTGAATATGTAACAATTACATTAAACAGGGATTTGCCTTTAGTCAACAGCAGGCTACACAAGTTAAAAAAACACCATGCAAAAAATATCAAAACCATATAACGTGTTAACTGTTCATATAACCACATACTGTGTCATTTCTGAATATCTGTCTAACAGACCCTTTTGATCTGATACTGCAGACCATCGCGGCACTCTGCGGTATCAGATGACATGTTCGGATAACCTATCGGATAGCATGTTTGAATCGGTCAACCTTGGCTCATGCTGTTCTGTCACACCTCTCCCTACCTCTTTTCATATTGCTCCTCACTACGCGCTGTCAGAGGAAATTAATCAAACATAATTGGGAGTGGAAGGGTTAGGCAAGGCACTTTCCTCAAGAACAAAACGTACAACATCGTGATGGTTAGTTTTGGACACCTAGGTGCTGCGTTGAGCCTAGGACACGTCCCTCCATTCAATATGCACTTATCTTTACCTCACTGGTGCTGTTCTTGCTTGACAATGTACGGCCATCCTTTTCTCTGTCTAGCTACCTTTGTGCAATGATGGATAAGTGGCATTAATAGCCATGGCTGTGTGCAGGAACAAAGTCATAATGCCGTCTCAGTGGATGTAACTGTTTTGAATTCGCTGCACCTTTTCGCTAAGTGGCACCGCAGTATAATCTCTGTGATTCAAGAGCAGTCGAGAAGGAAGTCATAAGGCCTCCTGCAACGCTGTGACAGCGGCAATGTTAATGTCCTCATTTGGTAATGAATTATTTATGCCAATAAGTGGTTGATCTTGGAGAGGAGCTGTAGATTATGGTGTGACTGTCACTCTGACGTTATTGTCCCGCACCACGCTGTGCTCATCCCTGCCGACCCCGGCCGCCCTCATCACTTTGATTAGAATCACACTGCGATGCATCGATGGCCCAAGCGCCAAGACCCCTAGGCTGCCTCCATCTCGCCGCTCCAAATATAGACTGCCTGCTCTCTGATTTTCTGTAAGGGAGCCATTAAAATTTCCCCATCCGTTCCTTTCTCCTGTACATTTGCATTCATGAGACCAAAGCAGCAAAACACCCCACTCACAGGCACGCACACACACACACACACACACACGCGGGCACAGAGAGTCTCAGATAGAATAATTTAGTGCTGAGGAATAAGGCTTTGTGCATGTCATAACCCGTGTGTGACAGCTCTCTGGTTCTGCCGCTGACACGTTGTGTAAGTGCAACCATGTCACTTACCAACTGAAATGACAGAGGTCTTTGAGAACGGATGGAAAGTCATCTCAGGCTGACAGCCAAGTGGGAGCGAAACTGAAGCCAAATTTATTTACCAGGTTTTTTGCCTTTTGGTTTTGGTTGCACTAATCTGTGGAATATATTAAAATGTTTGCTAAGCCGGTCGCTCATTCCAGCTCTAATGATACCACCCATGGAGTTTGCACGCTCACTCCCCGTTCATTTTGGTCTCCTCCGTGGTGCTCCAGTTTCCTCCCACATTCCAAACAAATTCAAGTCAGGTGGATTGGAGACTCTAAATTGCCCATTGGTGTGAATGTGAGTTTGTCTAAATCTGTGTTCACCCTGCGATGGACTGGCAACCTGTCCAGAGCGTTTCCCTACCTCCCTGTGACCCTGACAAGGATTAAGCAGGTAGAGAAAATGAATGAATGAATGATTTCTGTATCCATCTTCTCGTTGTTGCCATTCTTCTTGTATTACTATACATACTCTCATGATAGATGGACACAGGCCATCTGGGTACTTGTGGATGGCTCTCCAACAATCTCACAATGGCTCTAATCAATCAACTGCCAGTCTCGCTTATGCCTGTTAGCATTTCAGAGTTTGATGAAGCTAACCATTTTTGCTGACAGCAGGGACAGGCAAATGAGTAAAAAGCCGACATGCCTAATATAACAGACAGAAAAGCAAGACAGAAAACACGAGTACAGGATAGATGTTTCGATTTGATTCACCGCAGCTTTATAATATGTGATTCGGATGAGAATGAGCAAACAGGAGCCAAGCGTGTCCCTAGCATCTTTTTGCTGCCTCGTCCCGCCTCTCAGCATGCATGTATTGATTTTTAAATTCTTGGTTTTAGACAAGCCCTCATAGCTCCCCAGCTATGAAACCCCTTCTTCTTCTCACAGAGAAAGCTTAGACCAAGTCACACGGTTCAGATCACAAAGTGGAGCTCATGCTGCGCTGCATCCTCGCGCCTCAGGGACAGTTACAAAAGGTCACTGAAACCCCCACTTAACCTCTCAAAGGAACCGTTTCTTTCTGGCGCTGCAGTTTTCCTTTCATCATTGAATTAGTTCATTTGACGTGGGCACTGCACATCAGTCAATCAACATATCTGTATGCCAGAATTAGCCAAAAGGGTTTGTTTCCCTGGCCAGATGTCATCAATAGCGACCTAGTATTAAAGCAAATGCTAAAAACACAGTCTGACACATGTACGCACATACACATGTCTAAAAATAGCACCATTATACACAAAAGTGATGATTAGTATAGCAGAGCAGGGGTAACAGGGCAACGTGAAGGCAGATACACATGATGGCGTGCAGCAGAGTATCAGTGACAGGACATTTAAGCATAAATGGAAACACACAAGGCTCACAGAGGGCAAGCACACAGAGACCATGATGAGCAGTAGTGAAGTTACACGACAACATAACAATTTAGCACATAGACCTTAATTAGCAAGATGCAGCCAGTTAGCAAAGACATGGGACGGACAAGTTAAAAGACAGAATGTCAGACTGGCAAAATGTCAACAGAGCGAGCGGCCCTAATTTGCTGCCATGTGCCATGTGCTGCCATATTTTATTATTAATGAGCCTGGATCGTATTTGACTAGAAAATAGCCAGTATGTATTAAGTTCTCTGATATCTACTGGCACGCAGTTCATTTCCTGCGAGGCTCTGATTAAGGAAGTGGATTTGCTAAATGGGCTTTTTTTCAGTGAGATAATGCAGTCCCCTCTTGTGGCACCGTGAGTAATCTGACGTGTGTGTTTCCTCTGACTAATAAAACGCTTCAGCGGCGGTGAGGCTCATGGTGGTGGGCATATATTTTTTATTGTATTCGATCAAGTTTTTTTGAGCTCGGGAGGTTTCACTTCCTTTAAAGGGTACAGCGGGGGACACTATTAATTAAACTGGGTTTCCTACGGCCTTAACAGTCTGTTTGTATAAAAATTCCAGTGGCTTTAAAGTCGTTTTTTTTTTGTTTGTTGACCAGCAAGCTTAACAGTAGGTCACATGAGAAACGTGTGCGTAGACCTCAGTATCTTGTGTTGCGCTTTAAAAAGGTCGGTGGAATTAGTGGAGGTTTCGGAGAGACGTGAGATATTTAGAAGCTGTGAAATCTGGAGTAAACAATAATAAAATGGAAATCTACCCATGATAAAGGGGCGTTCTACTTCAACTTGTGTTCAGAGACTCAGTGATTAAGGTTTTGTTTTTTTTGCATAGTCGTGCGTGCATTGTTTGTGCTCTCGCCAGTGCCTAAAAAATGGAGTACATTTAAGCAGAGCAGCGAGGATTAGAGTAATTCCCTGTTGACCGTTATCTCTGCCCTAATGCATCGCTTTCAGTATTATGTCTGCCTAATTTGGTAAAATCAGCGAACAAATCCCATGCTCTCTGACTGAGATGGTCATGAGCTTTGCCTCTGCTAAACCTCGGCAGCACGGTAATTTGACCTAATAAGGCTTCCATTCGACCCTTTCAACTGTATTACGTCTGAAATAATTGTCTACTCTCTACACCTTATGGTGTTACCGTGGAAACTGATGAACACTTGACAGCTGTAGGACCGGGTTGCCATGACAACACGGCCATCCCAACCTGCACCCTGGTGCGTATGGAATAGGGGGCAAATGTTTTTTTTTGTTTTCCTTGCGGTGTGAGTGGTGCACAACATGCTGTCATCAGCCAGGCATTATGGGAGCAGGGAGATGGAATGATCCTGACTCCGGGGGCTACCTCACCCTCTCCAGATAAAGGTTTTTCCCCGACCAGGAAGAGCTTTAAACCTGTCAAAGACCAAAGAGCCAGATCTGTCAAAACAAGTCCTCAGGCTGCACTCTTGCCACTGCTCCATTGTGAGTCTGGACGTATGCTGGTAGTCTGGTTTCCACTACAGGGCCAGACAGACCTATCAGTTTGCTCATTATTCAGATCACTCATTCTCCCCCAAAACAAAATTTACGTGATTCTTTTTGTATCTCGGTCTCACCAGATGGAATATTAATCCATTGGGAGTTGTTATTGAATATGAATATGTTATTGTCTGGCTTCCAGAGTGGCATAACTCTGTATTTCTGTATTCCAGTCTATGTGTGTGTGTGTGTGTGTGTGGTGTGCGTGCGTGCGTGCGTGCGTGCGTGCATGTGTGTGTGTGTGTCCTACTTCTTCTTTCTCCAGCTAGCTTTTATTTAGATATATCTGATATTGTTTTTGTCATATATTCTGGTGTTTGAAATCCAGCCAGGTTTCTCTAGTGCTGGTTATCATAAGGTTTTTTCTTTTTTTTGCCAATACCTTTTATGATATTTCAATGCCGGTTCTAAAGGAATACTTTATATTATGTGTTGAATGAAAGCACATTTTTTGCCAAATGCAAAGGAGTGCATTACTTTCATACCATTTGATGAAGTCTGTCTGTCTGTCTGTCTGTCTGTCTGTCTGTCTGTCTGTCTGTCTGTCTCTCTATGTATTTACTTGCTGACTTACTTAGTTGTATGTTTTTGCTTGATTGCTTTGATTCAATTAATTTAACAGACAGACAATAGACACAGATAGACAGATACATACATGCATAAAATATGTAGACAGACAGATAGATAGATAGATAGATAGATAGATAGATAGATAGATAGATAGATAGATAGATAGATAGATAGATAGATAGATAGATAGATAGATAGAAAGAACCTGAAAATACTTATCTGCCATGCTAAAGAATCAGTCATTTACTAGACTCAGTGTTTTTGAACCCGTGTTGTGAATGTGCTCTAAGTGCACCTTGGACCTGCTGGTGTGCAGTAATGAGCAGTACAGCTGATCGACACACAGCCAGCGATGCTACAGCTGATATCTTGTGTAAGGCAGACGCTTGAGGTTTCACGATGCGCGGAGCTGACAGGGATGTCGCTGTCTCGTCAGTGTCAATAATCTCTCTGTCAATCAGCGTCAACACTTAGCCGTCGCACTGTGCCGTGTGTGTACGTGTGTGTGCACACACGCTCATGCATATGCTGAGCATCCTCCGCACGCTGTTTACCGTTGATGAACTCACCGTGGAGTTCATCTCCTGTTCTTCTCAGCAGATGCAGTGTGCTGAGAGATTCAGCTGTATAAATAAGTCAGGGTGTGTTTGTCTGGGGGGGTTTCCACCACAGACATGAATTTTACGACAAATGAGCATTTGCATTTCTGCGTATGACCCGCCATGCGAGGTCAAACTTTGTATCTCAGTCCGTGCGTCTTAAATAAGTTAAAGAAAGTCGTTCGTCAAACTGCCGAGGGTTCATCAAACGCAGGGAATGAAATATAGCATGTAGATGAGAAGGGATTCAGAACCATTGAATGGCATGATTTATGAGGCTATCCCTTCGCATTAAATTCCTGCACTAGCTTTCCATTCTGCCCGTGTCTGTGCTGTCAGCCTTTCATTACTAATCAGGAAATGTAAAGGAAATGAAATTAATGCCATGCTCTTCTCTCATAATGTACGTCTTGACTACATTATGCTAATGTGATCATCTTCATTGCCGTTCTCCAGGGTCTTAACTTACTTAACTCAGTGACATCTATGGGGACATCGGGGGATCAGATTCCTGCTAGCGTTTCTTTGCGGTTGCTTAGCGTAGCTGTGTTTGGGTTGTAGCCTCCTTCCTTATTGATGTGTTCCACCACTAGCACCTTCCAGCAGTTTGTCTGCACGTCCTAAAACGCTTTTAAATACATTTTCAGAATTCAAGGCCTTCAAAAATAAGTATCCAATATGGATAAAGGTTGAGTTTGAGTCTTATGCCTCCAGAGTTCCTAAAAGGTATTTCTTGGTGCATTAACTTTACATTTCTAATGATAAATCTCCATGGTTGTGCGTACTTGACGTATACTTGATTTGAAATTTTATTTGAACTGGCATTAAAGGGGGAAAAAGCATTAATCTGCAGTACCTGTAGCCCCCTGCCTTATTCTTACCTAAATTATCAATGGCTATTTTTGGAGCCAATAATTTTCACATTTGCCAAAGGTGAATAATGATTTATCCCCGTTATTATCAGTCTTACTGAAAGCTTTCGCTGTGCCTCTGCTTTAGTTTGTCATGTGCACCCTGCGCTCTGTGCAGCATTACTGGAATCACTGAGCAACATACTGTATATGGCATCCCACTGTGCATGTGTACACAGCACAAACTGTACCATTCCATATTTAAGAAAAAAATCAGCCATCATGTCATCATGCTGGTGGCACCTGTGTAAGAAATTGGAATATGGGTGGAGAGATTCTGCATTCTGTGCTGAGCAGTGAGAGATGCCTGCATTATTTAAAGCGTGGAGCTCTCTGCCTGTGGTTCCCCCCCACATTAGACTTTAATTGGCTTCTTTTGGATGTTTTAATCAGCTGCAGCATCTTAGCTCTAATCTCTTCTTTCCCCACCAGCGTCCTCTGAAGATTCCCAGCATTCTAGCGGTGCTCTCCCTCTGTAGTGAGCACTGCAGCATTGCCCCCCAGCTAACATGCACACTCACGTGCACATATATGCACACAAAGCCCTGCGGCTTTCACAATAAGTAAGTGATAACAGCCTATAACTCAGCACCCACTGTAAAATATATTCCAATAAACTACCTTATGCAGTTCAGTTGATCAGTTTACTTGGTTAAACTTGCCATTATAACTGCTTCATTAATTGCAAGAAACAAATAAACCACAGGTTGTTATGGCTGTGATGACTATGAATCCAATTTACAAACACGGGAAGTGGCAAATGTAACACAGAAAACAACCGCACACAGACTAATGTACAGCTGTTATTTCTAGTCCTGCTGACTTTAGCATGTGGCAGTCCAATTAATGTAATGACCAGGGCCTTGTTTCCAAATAACGATCGCTCTGACAGGTAAAGAGTGTTTTTTTTTAAGTGTGATTCTACGAAGGATCGTTCGTTACCTACGTGCATTTCTCAAAGCAGCACTTAGAGTAGGACGTTTAGTGTATATTATCTTAAAGCCGCTGTGACGCTCTCAGTATGAAAGGTGTTGAACTGTTTGTTGGCTTGCTTTCATAATAATGGATTAGTTAAGTTATGTGATATTGTGCAAATACATCAAAGAGGCTACTAAACAGCAGATAGCCCTTGAGCAAAAATTAATAGCCTCAGATTTAGGGGTGATGATTCATATCATAATTTTGCTCTCTCTGATGAAGACAGCTTTATTTTTGGTGTCCGCACAACATTGCGCTGCTGGTGACAAATGCACAATAGCCTACATGACTGGTTTCGCGGCATGTCAGCAAGTTATTGAACATACTTTTTTCCCACTCCCTGTCCCTTCTCCAAAAGCTCACTGCTCCAGCTGCAGCGATCACGGACGGCAGCTTTCTAGGACCGCTCAGAGGCAGTCGTTGTCTACCATCACTTTTTTAAGAGCGTCTCAACTTACGATGCTTTTCCGGAAACACCTCACAAGCTAAAGAGGCTTCGTGAGGTGGATACTACGATCGTCTCAGTCTCACGATGCTTTTAGGAAACGAGGCCCAACGGTATTTGGTGACGTCATCTTGCAAGACAAAACACGTTTACTCACGTCCTTGTAAATGACAGATTGATGAGAATGAGGGAGAACCATGAAACTCCAGCAAACCGCATTGTTGCATTCACACGAATTACACTTTCTACAGCGGTTAATGTGATTGGTGCGACCCACTTGTAAAGGCTTCGCATCTCTCAGCGATGGCCTCCATGTTAAGGTTTTTAAACGAGTTGTCAGTTGTGTTGTTGCAGTTTCAGATGTGAATGTAAACATGTGTCTTTGCCTGGCTGTGTTGAGTTACTCTGGCTGCTCCTAGTGTCAAAATCCTCTCTCCAGTGCTGCCAGCATGCTGACACATTCAGTCAGTTCTCATTGTGTTTACACTCTAACATTAATTCCCCGGGTTCCTCCTGTTTCGAGCAGCACAAGTGATACTTTTCACCACTGCTGCTGTGCGATTAGCAGAGGACCTGCTCTATTCATCTTTAAGCTACCGTATCCCTTACAGCTGCATAATAGTATTAACTCTTGTGTGTTTTGTTTTGAAGTGGCGGTGCTTGGCCTCTTCTCGGAGCTGCGCGTGGAGCCGGACCTGTACGCCCTGCTGTTCGGTGAGAGCGTGCTGAACGATGCCGTGGCCATCGTGCTGACGCAGTGAGTGTGTCGCTCTGGATCTGTCTCTGCCCTCAGGATGGGATGTGTTTCAAGGGTTAATGGTGGGGCATCTCAGTCATTATCCAGCGGGCACAGGGACAATTGGCATTATGAGGGGGGGAAGGGGGGGGGGGATGCTGGATGCTGCCAGCTTAAGGAAAGGGTGTGATGGGCAAAACAGCATGAGTGCCTCTCATGCTATGCAGTGGACTGTGTAAGCGAGTGGCCCCTGGCACTGTCAGCATCTCATTAAGGTAGTCAGTGGAGAGACTCACTGCCAGACACACTTCCAGCTAACTAACTCGCATAACTACTGTCAAATTCAGACAGAATACAGCATAAAATCCAGCCAAGCTCAATGAAATAGCCACGCTGCAGTGTTTCCTCGTCCTGTGCATTTCATTCGCTTCATTCCTTTCCCCTCTCTCCTGTTTCCCTCTCTCCAGCAACGCACGTGGCTCTGCGTGTTTGTCCCGCTCACACACATTGCAGTCATTGCCTGCTCTATTTACGCGATGCCAGTGAACAAAGCCATCCGAATAGATGTGCTAACAGATGGCAGGATGAGGAGCGGAGAGGAGATGGAGAGGGAAGAGAACTCACATAGGCACACATTCGCGGACAGGCAGGCGGATGAACAAATGGAGGTAGAAGGGAGATGGAGGGGATAAGATATGCGTCCACACATGCATATTGTACTCACGCAGACTGACACATCGCATGTACCTGCACACGCGCTGACATCTCTTTCTCGGATCTCATAAATGGGCGCAGACAGACAGGCAGATGGGGAGAAAAGGAGACGAGCGTACAGATTGCTGGGTTGTTGTGTTCAAGCTGTGGCTCCTATCTCTATGTACATTGAAGCCGGCGGAGGGACGCCACACATCCCCCAGACGAACAGAGAGATAGTGCCGCGTTTGTTCCCGGAGTGGCGTGACCGGCCTCCCTGCCATCTCCTGTCACTTGACTGGCTCG
>OMOV01106009.1:0-14609 GCA_900312565.1 Beryx splendens | reverse complement strand
TAGTTACTTTTACTTTTACGTAAGTATATTTTTACACCAGTACTTTTACTTCTACTTAAATAGAGACAAAAAAAACTCCCGCACACTGTACTCTGCACTTGCGGTAAAAAAATTAATTTATTTAGAGCAACGTTTCGGTACAAAGACCTTCATCAGGTTATTTTACAAGACAATGAGAGAGACAGTCTTATTTAAGACTGTCTCTCTCATTGTCTTGTAAAATAACCTGATGAAGGTCTTTGTACCAAAACGTTGCTCTAAATAAACATAAAAGCCTTGCCAAATGTTTCATGTGAAGATTTCTTACCTGAGATGTAGAGGTTTTTGACTGGGGTGTTGCACCTGTTCCTTGCCACGGCCTCGGCCTGGAAGCGGTCCAGGTTGTGCTCAGCGGAGTACATGGCTCCGCGCTGGGCGCCCAGGTAGTGCATGTTGGTCAGTGGGGTAGCGACATCCTGGAAAACCAGCTGAAAAACAAATCATACAGTGTACATTTTATTCAAAGACTTGAACATGTGTGCATCAGTGCTTATATGAGAGCGGGTGAGGGAGATTGTTATCATCATACCTTGTCTTTGATTTTAGGGAATATAGTGCAGGCCCATTCAAAGAGTTTGTTGGCAAATCTCATTTTGTAGTTGTGGTATTCATCGCCCCTCTTGCGCACGGTCGTGTCCTTCCATTCCTCAAACCATTCGTACTTCACCATGGTCAATATCGTCATGCAAGATTTTCCTGTGAACATGAAACACGCAAGACACCATGGGTTAATCTATATGGACACACACCTGTGACCTTAACGGGTATTATTTGTGAATGATGGCTAACACACAGATGTGCTAATAGCAGAGCATCTTAAAAACATGTTAATACTCAAGACATTTCGATGTGTTTACTTAAGGACTTTGGGTATGTTGGTAGCATGTTGTAACTAAAATGTATTATTAGTAGTAGTAGTAGCAGTGGTAGTAGTAGTAGTAGTAGTAGTGGTAGTAGTAGTAGTAGTAGTAGTAGTAGTGGTAGTAGTAGTAGTAGGTTTGCATGTACCAGGGTGTCTTATTTTGGCCTCAGGGTCCTTGGCAGATGGCATTGTGATGAACATCATGGGAATGTTATCTGGTGCTTCCTCCTTGCTCATTGCAAAGAACTCCTCCATCCTACGAAAACATAAAAGCATAAAAGAATCAGTTCAGCGGGATGGCCTTGTAGTTATTGAAGTTGTTTCCCAGCTGGAGCGGCCCAGGCTTGATCCCCAGTGTGGCCAATATTATAAAAGTATACTTGAGTAAGATACTTAACCCCTGCCTTAAACCCGTCTGATCCTGTCCTCCAACCAGAGGGCAAAAAGAGAGATGAATAAAGTATATAAGAATGGGCTGCCTTGTGTGAAAAGGTCAACAAGTTCTTCACAGTGTTTTTTTCTGCTGCAACATGCATAACATTTTCCTCCAGCAGCTCTACACTGACTGAGGAAAGTCAGCTTTGCTTCTGCAAGTACTTTTATATCCCTACTGCTTATACAACAGCGCCACCTTATGAGCGCTGAAAGCCACCTATCATCTTTATTCACTGTTATGGATGATATTCGGTGTTATGCATGTGTGTCATACTTACGAAGTATCCATATCGTTGTTTTTGAACAGCCAGAAGTTGGTGGACACAAGGCCCAGCTCCTCTTGGGTTCCATCAAAGCCAGAGAAGACCAAGAAGGACCCCCTGCCATGTTTCATCATGTTCAGTCTCTCTTGAATATCTGTAAAGTAAATTTTGTAGATTACAAAATTTGGGGGTTAGACCATGTAAGGAAGCAAATTGATTGATTGAACACAAACAGTCAATCAGCCAATCAACTCATCAGTATTGCTCACCTGGCTTGACTTGGATCTCAGGCGGCAGAAGTTTCTGGAAGGTGGTGAAGATGCCACAGTTGGAAACTACCACAGGGGCGTGCACCTCCACTTCCTCCTGGCCTTTCCTCACTTTCACACCTTTCACATGGCACAGAATAGATTAGTTCAGTATGTTGCGGTTGTTGTTTTTTTATATCTTTGGTGGCCAATGTTGTTTAATTGTTTAACAAATAAGAGATGAGCTGGAGTTAATCCTCACCGTAAGCTGCTCCCTTGTCATTGACCAGGACCTGGGAGACAGGAGCTCTGACCAGGCAGTTGCCTCCGTATTTCTGGATGGTACGAATGATGTGGAAGGCGATCTCACTGGCACCTCCTTTAGGGTAGTAGGCACCTCGTTTGTAGTGATGAACCAGGAGGGCGTTGATCACAATACTGGAATCCTTTGGAGGTACACCTAAAAATGTGCACAAAGACAGTACCGGCTGTAACTCTACATCATCTAAACCTTTGGGGGAATCATGAGTTTACAGATCCCAGATGAATTCTGTGTCAGATCTCTTGCAGCATTTATGAGGACCCACCATAGAAAAGGTAGGAAAAGATGACTTGGAGATCCTTGTTGCTGGTCAGGGTGTTCACCAAGTCGGTTGCACATGTGCCAGAGAGGCGGAAGATTGGGGAGATGAGATTTGCGATGCCTGACTTGAGCAGGAACAAAGACACCCACTGCGGGATCAGCTTCAGGGTAGCCAGATAGTGGGTCTTCTTAGCTGAGACCTGTTGGAACAGAAGGGTTTGGGAGGATTATATATCATAGTTCTGTGACTATATTGGGCAGATGGGTGACCTCAGTAGGTTTCCTCTAATTGACAGTACCTTCATGATCTTGAAGAATGTCTCAATGGCCTCGGTGTCATCGGGGAACTGCTTCTGCAGGTGGGCTTTCATCTCAGTCTTGCCGGTGAAGATGGTGTACTCCCGTTTCTCCTCGCCCAGGCCGATCTGGATGGTGTCGAAGTGCTGGTCCAGCTCCTGGAACTCCAGCTGGCCTTCGGAGATCTGGTCAAAGGCGATACGCAGCAGGCTGTTCTCGTGGAGCTGGCCAATGTAGTGAAGGCCTGGGTAGGAAACAGCAGGAAACGTTTGTAGGAACGTGTTGTAGGTTTTATTTCCTGTAGATTCTGGATTTTTATTTTACAGTGTCATTTCATTGCTTTTCAGAAGTCATACCAGGGAAATAAATAGTCTTTACAAAACAGCCTAAATGCACATGTCAATTGTTGTCCTTTTAAAGGTCCCATATAATAGGAATTCAAGTTTTCATCTTTTTGTATATCAAAGATGTTTAATGAAGACATTGTTAAAATCTGATTTTGTTTAAAGTTATTGCATTTTCAAATTTTTCCAGGCAGTTTCAGACTGTAAATGCATCAAAACTGGACGTGTTTTGGATTGGCTCCCTCACTAAAGAATTATTGAGATTCTTCCACTCAGGCCAGTTTTCAGCATTTGAACTGGAAAGCCTCCACTCAATAGGTTTACCTCATTTGAATTAGAGGAGCTGGCGTTGTCAGCCAGTCAGGGTCCAGTATTGTGACTTAGTCTTCAATTTAATTCAGTTTAATTAATTCAATTCAACTTTTAACTAAACTACATTTATTTCCAAAACATAATGAAGAGCACGATTCTTATCCTAAGCCATAATTTTTTTTCAAAGAAAAGTCATGAAAAATGAATCACATGGGACCTTTAAAGGATGAGTAGATGAATGTCCTCTTACCGACATCGAACTCAAAGCCTTTCTCGATGTAGGTGTGGCAGCAGCCTCCTGCCTGGTCATGCTGCTCCAGCACCAGGACCCTCTTCCCCGCTTTGGCCAGGGTGGCTGCAGCTGTCAACCCACCAATCCCACTCCCGATGACGATGACATCCAGGTTTTGGGGCACCTTCTCAAGGCTGAAACCTGGACAGAAATCACTTGCAACATTCATATTCAGAACATACATGTACTGTACCAAACTGAACTGGTGTATAATAATAAATATTTCTCTTGTTATCTGGCGATGATTTCACAATACGCTGTAAATGTCACCGTGACTTGAAATGAGGATAAATGTTGAATCTGAGAGTTTAAAATGTGTTACATAATTTTGTTACGTAAAATAGTCTGAAGGTTGCACTGCACAACTCCTGCTGTCATAAATGTATGGCTCCTTAACCGACCCGTGTATCTCTGCTCTCATAAGAGTAATAAACAGTAGATTTGACTGTTACCATAATCTCCTGGTCATAATCTAATTAAGATAAACTGCACACATGAAAGACAATCACTCCAATCCTGGTAATTGTGGTATAATCCTAAATAGAGTTATGACACAGCAGACAAGTCATTTAGATAAAATTGTCTCCGCACAGCCAGGAATTATGAAAAGTAAATGTAGGTCAGGCTGTTTTGACAGAAAAGTCCTTTTGTGGGATTTCTATCACGTCCTCGCAGCCTCAACTCAAGAAACTCTTTTAAATTATGTATAACATCGCAAGGTGGAAAAATGCGGTACATACAGAACATGTTCTTAAGATGTTTTTTTTTTATATAGAAGAGATACAACCCCACCTAAGAGACTTTGATTTGTGTTGGTTTCCATGGAGATTTTTCGTGCCATAAGGGAAACACAGCTTTGTCTGCAATTTCAAAGTTTCGACTGTTGCAAAACCTCAAAATTCTCAATGATAGTATGGTGCATGGTTAACCTTCAGCCAAACCAAGAGCCTGTATACAGGGTCGAGTAAGGATATTTCACTCCAGTCCATTGCTTTTCAATATTCCTCCACATGTTCATGCAATAACACGCAAACAAGCAAAACAAGTCTATTCCTAATTTCTAGTCTAAGTCATTTTTAGGTGAGGGGTGTTTGGAAATGTCAGTATCTGCCTACTGTGACAGCAAAGGCTGTACTGGAGTGTCCATGCTTCACCTCTGTAGTTTGGTGGTGGTATTTGAGAAAAACATTTATTTCATTTCCACGTCACTCTGTGTTCCCAGGTGTGGTTCTAGTGTAGATGGTAGCAATGAAAAAGGTTTTTATTTGTATAGTATATTGACATTTAAGCACGTACCCTAAATAATGGCTCGATATGTGTGTTTGTTTGTTTGATTGTTGGGGGCTATTGAATTAGATTTTAATTATTCGGTAATGACTAGATTCTAAGGTTATAGTGTGGCCCTTTTTTCTATTTATTTAGTTTGCAGGATTGGCACTTCACTTGCTGGAGTGGAGAGTGGAGGTTATTACATAAAAGAGAAAAAATACTCCATCTTTTAATAATCCAGTTGTAATACCCTGTGAGGTTTTCATACTGGATTGTAAGGGTTTGTAAGAGTGCATGCTGCCAGGGAGAATGAATATCTGACATCCACAGTTTTGTCTCATTATAGCTGTATTCACATTGCAGTTGTATCCTGTCATAGCATAACATATTATAATGTATTGTTTCTTGTGCAATTTTGTACCTACAATTAAGTCCATGTAACAACTTTTGCAATAAAGAGCTTATGAGGCATAACTGATATAAACTATTCCTCCCTGATAAATCGTTGCTTTACAATGCAAATTCACTGTGATGTTGCTTAGGAGCATTTGGTTAATCATAACTCCTTCAGCAGGACTGCATTGACTTTACCTTGCTTGATGACTTTGTCCCGCTTCTTCTGATCAAGCTCTCGAGGTCCGGGGGGTCTGACTGACTCCAGGGAGAACGGGCTTGGCTTCCCAAAGAGGTACCAGTATGTGCCACCAGCCCATATCACCAACCACACCAAGAAAATCAACAGCCACATAGTGGAGACAAGCAGCGCTCTGCTATGGACCCGGTGTTAACAGCAACAGTGACGGGTTTATTCTGAACGGCGCTCTCTTCATGAGGCCCCTTTTATTATGCAGAGGGCCAAAGGTCTGGAGAAGAGGGGCAAGATTTGGATATGGAACAGTATTCATGTTACGACGAGCAATAAAGATAAAGTGGTGAAAGACACATTTTTTTGAGAGGACAGAGCACAGATCGTAATGTCGACGTGCTGGCTGGCATACATGCAGCAGACACTTACAAACAAGTCCAGCGCTGAGTCCCCATTTGCTGTACAGAGATGACATCACAGGCTGAAAAGTGGCACAGCAAATTTACTTCACTTGTCTTTTTCAATAATTTACAAACTCAGCTTTGTGGCCCAATTTGCAGCAGTGAGGTGACTGGTGGGTTTGGTCCCTCTACCCAGTTTGTTGCACATCTCTTACTTACTCTACTCATCGAGGAAACCCTTTATTTCCTCTAAAACCAACTTGTTTTGGATAGCACTGCCTTCACCAGGTGAGCAGATACACTACGATATAAACCAGGTACAAAGGATTGCAGATGGTGTCTGAAACATGTTGGTTGTAAAATAATCAAAATGTTTGCTTTACTTGTTCATGAAGTGTAGCCGGATTTTTGTATTTGCTCAGATGACTATGGTTTTATAAAGCATTAGACCTGATCTAATCTAAAGGTTGCAACAGATTTTGTTTTCCTCCTGTACAGGACAGGAATGTAGTGTGAATATTCATACATTTCAAGAGCTTATCAGACAGCTACATAGATTACTGTATGACCATAATTGCTCTTATCTGATAAGGTAATTAAGATAAGGGTTGTATTGTGGACAAATCATCCTAGACTTTATCCATGCGGTGTCCAGTTTGACTTTATAGCAGTGCAGTTGATAGGAAGTCCTGAGTTTCAGCATGTCAGTTGTGATAAGGCCGCAGTCGGTGTTGCCTAATGGGAGCTATAGGGCCTCCAGACACTTCACTGTGTGCATCACTGGAATAACAATGGAAGTAACTGTCAACTGCAGTAACTTTCTCCTGAAGCTCACTCCAACATTTAAAAAAGACAGAAATGTAAAATAAACAGAAAGTCAGGTTTATGTGATCCATGTGATAACACACTATAGTTTCCATACTGCATTATCATTTCATGTTGCCCATGCATGCATGGACTCTGGACTCAGGTTGTACGCTAAATCAGTTGACTTTGAGCTATAGGCCTAAATTGAGGTCAGAGATAACATAAAACCACAACAACTGTACAGACCCAGGCTGCCATGATTGGTATTTAATTTGAAAATATGATATGCTAGGTATGCCTGCTGTATATTCTAGACATGGATGGGAAGGTTACCTAAAATTTAACCCACTGCAGATTACTTGCATCAACATAATAATCACCTTTAGTTAATTTTGGATAACTTCAATCAATAGAATATGCACTTGAATGGACAAATAATTCCAATTTCCCAGCTATACTTTGTAAATCTGTATAATCTCAGAATCTAAACACTTTTCCTAACAAACATGTTATTAAGTAATCAAAAGATTATCTTTTTTGTTTCAAATGTTTTTTTACATTAACTGTGACAGATTACAGTTACATTTGTTTGTAATCAGACTGCTGTAATCTGATTACATGTAATCTGTTACTGGAGGCAGGAACACACTTCGCCCTACAGTATATTTGTACGTATTCCTTGTAAGTTCATATTGTTGTTTTCTGTTGTATTTTTGTAACATCTGTTTGCTGCTCTCTGTTTGCTTTCACCCTTGCAAAAGAGATGAACATCTCAATGGGACTCACCTGCTTGAATAAAGGAGAAATAAAATAAATAAATAAAATCAGTTACAGCAGAGGGGGTCAGAGTTTAGAGGTGCACCGTTTGTTTTGCTCTCTGTGTTAAGCCTAGGAGAAACAACACATATTAACTTTGAAGTGAAATATTGACCTTGATATCACTGAGGTCATCTAATTGATAAGTGAACACACATAGGTCACAGTTTGCTTTGAACTGTGCAAAGGTGCTGATACTGTCTGTGCACAAGGTCATTGGACTGGACTAAAAAATATAGTATTAAAGTTACATATATCCCACACTGCCACAGACTGCAGATCCTAACATACAGTCTATAGCCTATTACTCATAGCAATGAAACCATATTCACCTGTGGTTTCATCCAAGCCAATAAGAAAAGTGCTGCAGATCATAAACAAGTGATCTGTGTATGACATATTTGATGATACCGGGACTGACAATGAGACTAATTGGATGGAAAGCTCAAAATGGAAGCTGGGATGAAGCCGTTGGATTAAGCTTAAAGACTTTGACACAGGAAGCAGCTGTGTGTCAACAGGTCAATGTGGCCGGCGGCGTTCCACCAAACAAATCCTATTATGAATTACACTAAGTAGCACATACAGTACATGACTCACATGACTTTGTCCTCACAAAACTCTGTGATTCACAGAAATGTCCTGGTTAATGTTATTTAACATTAACCAGTATAATAAAACGAGATAAAAGCATAATAAAAGCGAGATGTGTTGATGTATGCAGGTATAAGATCAATAACACAAAAGCCAGTCCAGGTCAAAGCTTGGTACAGCTATTCACGTTTAATTACAAAGATACATGTTCATATCAACAGATATGGAATCCAGCGGGAATGGGGCTCACTCTCTGTCACAACAGCATTACACATCTCCTGCCGGTGTTTTCTCATATTGTACTCTCTCTCTTTCCACAACATGTCTACAGGATTATTACAGCAATGTAACTGACTCTGATAAAAAATAGTGTGACTTTTCCCCTGGATGTCTATGTGCTATGTCACTATGCAGCCTCCCTTGTCTCCCTTGTAGGGGTTCTTCTCATCTGAGACGCCTTTGATCAGAGGGTCGTCCGCTGTCAGGCCCTCAACAAAAGAAATGGTCTCTGCACAGTTTGCGCCCACCTGCGGTTCAGAGGATGAGAACAAGAGTGAGCCTCACTAAGCAAATCATCTTTTCACATTCAAGTCGGAAACCCATCCAAGTCAATTGAAACCATGATGACATAACTGCATGCTACAAATTCACTCAGCATTTATCACTTACATATGTTCAAGAACTCAAAATAAAAGATACGATTTCAAAGATTATCCACAAAGTAATGACAAGAAAAGACAAAACAGAGGTGAATCACTCACTGGTGTCCGAGGGGTGCTAACTTCCTTCTTCAGCTGATCCAGCTCCATTTTCAGGATTTCCTTATCTGACATATCCCGAGCCATCCTTGCTGCAGGAGGAGAATAAGATCCTTGATTCAAAAGGTGATCAGGGAAGGATAAAATATTCAAAGTGTGCAAAACTATATAAAAATGCCTCAACAAATGGCTAAAAAGTGCATCGCCACTTTTTTCTTTCTTCTCCTCTCCTTATGGTTTCTTCATGGCTCTCAAATCCCTCTATCATCCCTATTCAGATCTTTCAAATTCATAAATAATAAAAAATAAATAACTAATAAATAAAAACTTCTATGACAAGATAAATGTAAAGCCGGCATAGACAAATAAGTACCAACCCTTACCTGCTGAATGGTGGGACGTCCAATGATCTGAGAAATGTATTAGCTCCTAAGAGCTCATCGACTGTCCGCCTCCGTCTGCTCTGGTCCCTTCTTCACACTGACTGATCCCCGCTGTCCCACTGCTCTTCACCACCGCTGATCCCTGCTGCTGGCTTTGGGGAGAGGTCGGCACAGGATTGGGCCTGATGTCACCAATCCCCTGTGATGAGCTTAAACAATCAGGAGCCATAACCCCTTGAACGCTCACCTGAGCAGGAAGGGAAGGGTACACAGACACTTTCACAGACAACGCAGGGGTGAACGTCTGTAACGAGGGTGATGTCACATCAGACACCGAATTAGAATCATCTTACAACACTTTATTAGCATTTATCCTTGTTGTGATGTGTGGTCAAATAAATGTACACATACCCAAAAGCATACAAGCTGTGGTGGTGCTGCACTGATCTTTGCATCACTCCTCCTCAATATGTTATCAGGAGCTCAGCGATACACTTGACACACTCTCACTGCTGGCCAGCTTCACATGCATTTTACTATTGTGACTTTGCAAACGTGGGGCTTTAGTGAAATAGATCCTCTCCTAGGGTTCACTCTGCTGCGTTCGCTCTTCACGGGCGCTCGGCCTTCCGCCAAGGGGAAGGAGTCCAAGTCTGCATCAATGAGATGATTATATAATCTCCCAGTCTATCCAATCAGTTGCTCTAAGCCTTCCAAAGTCATTATAATCAAGAAAATGTGGACGCAGTACGTGATAGCCATTTAACATGCAGGACTGACACTGTGTGGGTGTGAATAAGTTGATTACCTTTAGACAGGAGTGCCATTGTATTTGTGGCTGCATACAGACAGTGCTTCACTCCTGTTTACAACAAGGATTGGGTAAATCATTTTTAACAACTGTATTACATAATTACATAGAGCGGTGTGCTGCAGTCTATCAGTGTAGCCGGAGGGATCTCAGTGTGCGGCATGGCCCTTTCTCCATTCCCATCCCCATTCATGATTTTTTTTTCCTGCCCTCTGACTCTAGTTTTTGTTCTGTGCTCCCCACCTCTAACTGACATTTCACGTGAGACACGACAAGCTACTGATCCCCGGCTAAACCTTCAGCGCAACTTATTTCACTGTAAGCCATTTTCAGGATCTGGGTTAGTCTCATCCACTGAAGATTAACCTGGAAACACGTCACTTCTGGATTAAGAGCAGTGCAGAGACTCTCCCAGTGAGGGCTGAGCAACATATAGGAGAACAGACAGAATCACCACAATCAGCTGATTAATAAAACATGACAAAAACAACTTTAATCACCAAAATCTTTACAATACATTGCTACAACTTGTATGAATCAGTCTTGCTGAAATTGGTACAGAGATATTGTTGAATATAAAATGAATATGGCTTCTTCACTCTCTCCCCCCCCCCATATGTTAAAACATTTTGATTAATTCACATATTTAACAATTTATGTTAAAATGTTTATCATTTTTATGTGTTTGTCTTTGAAAGAAATACTGAACTCAGCATAAATAATTAGGTCATGCTTTCACCAAGTTTTACTGCTATGGGTGAGTCAGACTCTGCACTGACTGTGAGTGCAGGTCTGCTGTGGATATGATGAGATAATGAGTAAGGATTAAGCTTAGCAGGAATCTGGACTCTTCCACTGTCACTCTGCCTGCCTTGGACAGAAGCTTCTAACAGCCATTCCCCTCACTTCCATAAACTTTCCCTTCCCTTCCTCTCTAAAATGATAGTTTATATCTCATGTTACAGTTTACTTACACTGGGCATGGAAATGCTTCAATGCAAGGCAGGAAAGGGCAGCACCCAAACTTTGCTTGTAAAATTCACCAGCCTCTTCAACTATTTGATCTGCCTGAGTCTGTTTGGTTTCCTGCTGGTAAATAAAAGCCACAGCCATTATTTCCTAGGGTTTGGCTGGTGGCTGGTGATGATTACTGGCCTGCTGTGATGGTCGACCTTGTCCAGTAGATGGCAGTATTGCGCCTTCCTCCTTTTCTCTTGTTTGAGGGAGACGAGCCCTTCGAATGTATCAGCCAATAGGAACACGGCTTTGTGCCGGAAACGGAATTGTTTTCAAAATAAAAGCCCGGAAAGAACGTTTTGGTTAAGCTGCCATGTTTCTTGTGGAGATACGAACCGTAGAACCGTAGTTAGCTTTTATTTCGGCACTTGACAGGGTTTTGTCCGGAAGTCGATGCACTCTCCGCAGTGCTGTTGGTTGAGCGACAAACAACAACCATGGCAGCGCCTAGCAGGAAGCAAGTGCTCCGGCTACTGTGCCAGTTTGGGGCGTTTATTTTGACCCGGTTTGGATTCTGGAACTGCTTCAGTATGTTGATGCTCTTTGCAGAACGAGCGGACGCGAAAAGGTAACAGTGTGTGTTTAGAGAGCAGTTTGAAAAAAGATAACAGCGACTCCACCTATTTGCTAACTTGCGACGTAGCGTTGAATGAGACCTTTAGCCAGAGCTGGAAACGGATCCAGGACAGCTAGTTATGCCCTAATATAATATTCACGAAACAGATCGTCATCGATACAGTTTGGAGCTAGGACACAACTGTTATTGCCTTCCAGCCTTTCTATAAGTTAGCTTTGCACTTGAACATGTAACTGCTAACGCTAGCTAGCTTATAGCAAAGTGTCATATTTCAGCAATTAGACAAAACCTCCCCAGATGGCTGCAGCCGTATGAAGCATATGGAGATGTTTAAGTTAAGTGGGTGTGTAATGCATGCTCTGTAATTTAGAGTCTCTAATTTACCTGCTAGAACTAAGTTAGCCGAAACTTGCCTCGGTCCTTAACTGGCCGTTTTATCTTTTGAATACATATTATTTCTGTGCGGTGGGCTGGGCATGCTGTGGTCACCACAACCCTCTGAGTTATATTTAGCTTGTGTGGTAATGGCTGTCGAAAATCGGTGTCTTCAGAGAAAGACGTGTACAAACCTCCCTTATACCTGCATCACTGTGTTTTCTCCTGACAGCTAGGGACAAACAAGCCACAGAGTTTGTTTTAAAGCCCTTTGGTTCCCTCCCCTCTGCAGGAAGCCAGACATCCCGGTACCCTACCTGTATGTGGACATGGGGGCCGCGGTGCTGTGCGCCAGCTTCATGTCGTTTGGGGTGAAGAGGAGGTGGTTCTCCACGGCCGCTGCCATACAGCTGGCCATCAGCACTTACGCGTCCTACGTCGGGGAACAGGTGCATTATGGGGACTGGCTGAAGGTGAGTGTGGTGTTCAGTGATCACTCAGCCCACCCTAAACCAAGACTGATGTCGATCTGTCTGGTGTGATTGTCCTGAGCATGGAGCATCGCTCATTACCAGCTCCCTGCACATGCTTCCTTCCTTTGTTTCCTAAAATCTAATTGATTATAGTATAGGCTTCACTCTGTCTGATTGAACAGTGTTGTTTCTCACCGCTGTTCTCTGAGGATGATCCCTCTGCAGGCTGTTAAATAAGGTCAGCCAAGGCTTAGCTGATGTCATGAAGGAAATATTCATTACACGGTTCATAGAAACGTCCACTCAGCATTAAATAAACAGCATTATCGCCATCAGCATGAGCCTTTCTTGGGATGCTGTGAATACCCATTTACATAATTGTATCATTTCTCTGGGGTTGGTATTGTGGGAGAAATTTGCCTGTGATCTTTATTGACTGAACCTTATCGCCCTGCAGGTGCGAATGTATTCCAGAGCGCTGGCCATTATCGGAGGCTTCCTGGTTCTAGCCAGCGGGGCAGGGGAGGTGTACCGGCAGAAACCTCGCACCAGGTCCCTGCAGTCTACTGGACAGGTTTTCCTGGGGGTCTACCTGATCTGCATGGTAAGGACCCATCGCCGAGTATAGACGTGATTTTATTTGGAAGGGTTTATCAAGATAATCCTCGTGACACTTTATAGCCGGAGAGAGACAGATGCATAGCGAACAGAGCAAGCATAGTAACTGTCAGGGTAAAGCAGAAGACATTCTTACAACTGACTAAGCAGAAGCCCTTATCTGAATTGTCAATAAGCACATAATGGTACAGAGAAACCGGGACAACAATGCTAAGAACTAGAAAAAAAGAGTTTTGGTCCTAAAAAAAGCCAAGTTAAAGGTTATACTGGCTAAACATCACCCAGGATTAGCAGTGTCTGACCTAGATAGGATTGTGCAGTGTGTGTGTGTGTGTGTCTCCCTGTCCTCCATACATGATGAAAAAGACCAACTTGGAATCAATTAACACAAACCAGGGCAGCAGATCATCACTTACATAGAGGAGAATAAGCTCTCATGCACTTTGAAGTGAATTACATTTATGTGGAGAGGCTGCAGTTAGACCTAGAGCTGAAGCAGAGGCTTATCTTGGATACTTTTTATATCTAGCAATCCAAACAGACGGTTGTTATGTTAGAAACACTGTACAAACAAAAGCCTGTTTTTCAGTGCATGGCATTTAATTAACGCAGTGCCGCTGTCCCGCCACCAGGTGTACTCCCTGCAGCACAGCAAGGAGGACAGGCTGGCTTACCTGAACCACATCCCCGGGGGAGAGATCACTTTGATGCTGCTGGTCGTTCTGTTCGGGGTGCTGGCCCTGGCCTTCCTGTCCGGCTGCTACATCCGCCTGGCGGCCCAGATCCTGGCCACGGTCCTGCCTCTCGTGGTCCTCTTCATCGACGGCAACCTGGGCTACTGGCACAACACTCGCAGGGTGGAGTTCTGGAACCAGATGAAACTGATCGGACATAACGTGGGCATCTTCGGCGCCGTGCTGATCCTGGCTACCGACGGCTGAGCGCCCCGGCTCTCACGGACAGCGTGACAGACCGAAGCGTCAGTTCGGGATGAGACCGCAGGCCTGACTTTGTACTCGCGCCGCAGTCGCTCAGTAGCCTCTCAGGACCCAAACACTCCCAAGCCGAGACGGTTGGATGCCGGCACATTGTAAGCCATGTCGACTGTCACTGTCTACCAGCGTTCAGCGTCGCTTTTGCAAAGGAAATCAACATGAGCTTCCGTTTTTGCGGTTTCAGTAATTTATTTAGAATCATGTTTACATTTTGCCTCTGTTGTAACGTTACGCTCTGAAGCCTGACACTGTATTGGGATAATGTCTACAGGGAGAAAATAACTTGGGTTCAAAAAACGTTATGGTCTTATTGCGATTTGATAATGTTTTACAATATATGGTTAAAAATTTTACGTGTGCTGGGAAGAAATAAAGGGAAACTTGAAATTCATGTTATGTGGTATTACCTATGAAATAGGACGGCAACAGTTATGACCAAGATCGGAAGAGCACA
>OMOV01106007.1:0-11587 GCA_900312565.1 Beryx splendens | reverse complement strand
TTTTTTTCTGCCGCTTCATGATGGAGGGCGGCGCTATGAGCTCACATCCTCACAACAACCGTGTATCATACCTAACACATGCTTCTACAAATCCTGTATATAATTTTTTTTAAATCGATAATTTCTGAATAGAAATTTCTGAATTCATGAATAGATGAAATAATTTTGACACGTTGAATGTTTGAGTATTCTACCTCAGTATATAATCGTACTCTTCTGATGCGTGACGGGCCGTTTTCACCGAACGGGGCTGAGAACCGGATCGTCGCTGAAAAGAATATTTTAGCTCCGTTCCTCCGCCTCGGTCCAGGTGAAGGCCGCGGACACCAGGATGAGTTCTGGCATATTGTTTTATTATGATGTTGGAAATCATGTTTATTTCCTGGAGAATTTAAAAAAAAGGTTACAGTCTGTAGAGAGAGATTACTTTTTCCTCACTATCTTCTGCCACGTTTCCATACGGGAACATGCAAATTAGGTATCATACCTGTACTAGAGACGTGCGAGAGCCAGGAGAAAAGGTATCGGTGCCTTCACGCCTGGAGTTTAGGCTTTCTCTCCCCCCCTCAGCTCAGGGAACTGGACTATAACGTACTGTAACCTCTCTTAGGTCCATGTAGGAAGAATCACACTTGAAATCTGAATTGTAATATGAACTTTGATATTGTTTTAGTGATATTTTTTTTATTTTTTTTATTGAGGTGCGTGCAGGCGGGTGTGCACTGACACTTTCACACCAACCAAACTGTGACGGACACGAAGACTCTCGAAGCCTCTCGTGTCTCCTTGGTGCTAAAACGATGACGAAGCCGTACTGGTCGCTGTTACATGCTGTCTGAGTATCTGTTAAATCACACGAGTTACTACACAGAGGAACAGACACGGAGACGGGACGCTGGTCTCCGTTTGCGATGGTTTGTCCTTCCCCGAAACGTGTTATAGCTATTTGGGGGGAAAGCATCAGCTTAAATTCATCAGTGTCTTCAAAACACAGAAGATCCAGAAGGTCTAGTCTTAAGTTACTTGCGCCCCCTTAAAAAGCGTCATTATTAGTTTTAATTCTGTAATTTCAGTTGTTTTGTGAGAGGAGGTATAACTTTAGTAAATGGTAGATGACTCTTCATGTTCAGTTAAGTTAAGATTTGTCATCACAACAGCATCACCTGTGTTTCTGTACCTGTAACTGTACTAACTGCTGATGTTACGGTGTAGTTGTACTGTTGCGTTGAAACTTTAAACGAGCCGTAACTGAAAGTTTTATTGACTCGTTTACTGACTCTGTTAACTCAAATGTACTGAGCTCATGTAAACGTTTCAGCTGGGTCAGAGTGCTGCGCAGTCGGCCCTCCGTACAGATATTACTCAGTCTGATGGTCATTTTCCTCCCACATGTAAATGCTGACGGGGATCATTCAGTCGCACCTGCGTGCAGTCACTGTTGTTTGATCTTGCTCGATGAATGCCTGTTTCGGCTTTTGACAAGGTCGCTATGCGAGTCTGGGAAATTAATTTGATCATTTCCACATCATGAAGAGTGGGAAGTGCACAAAGTCAGAAACCGTTTGGGGGGAACTGTTCTGTTGCCGTATAAATATGACTTCATGTTGTAGATCCACTGACTTTCCAGATACCGTGGAATCTGTTATAAAGAATAATCCTTGGTGATAATGTGATATGGTCTACTTGACAGTCATGTTTTTATGTTTTATTTCATTTAACCTTTGTTTAACCAGGCAGGTCAATTAAGAACAAATTCTTATTTACAATGACGGCCTGGCGAGAGGACAGAAGGACCTCTCGGAGGGTAAAGGGAACAAGGGGACCAAAAAAAACATGCAAAAGAAACTAAACAAAGAACAATCCAGATAAAACTATCAGACACAACGTTACACACATCGCAGAGGCAGAGAAACCCAACACAGTATGGGAACGGGGAAATGATCAAAACACACCAAACAACAACCAAATATAATTACAAGTCATGAGGCCGAACAGTCGGTTGAGGCTCGGTGACAGTTGCAGGTGTGTGTGAGCAACTCTGCCATTCCCTGAAAGTAGTGAGGGAGATCAGTTTGCCCAGTTTCAAAGTCTTTTGCAGCTCGGTCCAACTGCTGGGAGCAGCAGACTGGAAGGAGGACCGGCCGAAAGAAGTATTGACACGGGGAACTTCCAGCGAGATACGGCGGAGCTGGTAGAGGAGGCCCAGTAGAGCTGCTAGAGGAGATCAGGCTGTCGCTGGTAGAGGAGGCCCAGTAGTAGTGCCCACTACCCAGCTCTGCTGCTGCTTTTAGACCATGGCATTTTGCCTCGTCCCGCGCTGTGTGGTCGGACGTTATGTTTATCAACCATATTGAACAATGACCAGAATATCGGCCTATATTAAATTGAACATTGAGCAAAATATCTAATCCAATGAAGAACTTTGTGGTCTGGAAAAAGTAGGGAATTTGAAAACAGATGTCTCCTGACAGATTATTGTATCACAGCAACCTTCACTCTACTGTACACGCCTCTAAACACTGTATAGAATTGATATTATTTTGTATTTCTAATTTTTTAATGGCCTAAATATTTTTTACATGTTGAAATCTTGGGAAATAGAATAATGTTCTGTGTATAACTCATTTTAATCTATTGTCAGCATTAATAGCCTACTACTGATGTATATTTGGCCTTTTGATTGAATGGGTATCGGGAAGATAATTCAATTTTACTAAGTGTTGAAGAGAATATTTTAAGAAAAATAAAAAATATCTCAACATGATTCCTGCAGTAGTCTCCATCTTTCATACTCCTCATTTCAGTTATTTACAGTTGGGTGTTTTTTCCGTTCACTTATAAACATTAGGTCAGTGCCTTATCTCCAGGTTTCTTCAGCAAACCTACAAGAGCACCGGCATGTTTCATCCAAAATACTGAAAGCCCTTTGTTGTCCTGGGACGAAATATTACAATATGATGCTGCCGGGTTATATGGTTGAAACCCCTGCTTTCATGTATTTAAATAAACATAATTTTTCCTCTTTATTTATTGGAAATTAAAGGAATAACTGAAATAGTAGTAGAGTGTCCAGATAAACAACGCACCACAGACGGGGAGGATACAGACAGAATGTCTTCTCTCCTCAGTACAAGAGACAAACGTGTTTTTCATTATGTGAATTCTGATTTTTTTTAAATCGTATTTTGCTTGCAGGATAAACCGATTAATAAAGAAATACATCTGCATTTTTTTTCCACTCACGAAGCCAAAAGATTGGAGCGGAAGGTTTCGACGTCCTTGCGTTTAGGCGTTTCCCATTTACGTCTTGACGTCACTCCGACGACAAGGCTCTTTCCTTCCGCTGCCGGTACAGTGAACTGACTAGCTGCTAAGCAGACAAGGAAAGCGCAGTAAGTAAATTGGCTTTTTTTTAATGAACTAGGGTTACAACTGAGACAAGGAAATCATCCACTCCGACAACTGTGAAAGCCGATCGACTCCAGGTAGGTCCGTACCGTAACGTTTATTTACCGGCGTGGGGAACGGCGGCTGGCTGAGAGAAGTTAGCCTTGTTAGCTCGTCTGTCGGTACTCAGCTAGCTAACATTAGCCCGTAGCTAGCAACATAACGAGGATGCGTCCGTTTTGATCCCCGGGTGAGACGACTTGGGCGGGGTTTTCCAGTATAGTCCAATTCTTTGATTGTTCGGTGAAACGAGGGAGAGAAATCCAGCGCGCCCGAACTTGAATGCCGGAGTTTTCTCTCATACGAGCCCCGTTCAGCTAGCGACGTGCTCGGTTAGGGCGGGGAAAGCGACAAAACAGCTCACATTAGCTAATAGTGATGTTCAGCCATGACAGAAATGTTCATATTAGTATTATTAATAATATGATATTATTATTAATAAATTGACCGTTGACCTAAGTAACGGTCAGATAGTTAGCTAGCCAGTCAAACAGTTTGAACGGTTGGACCGCAGCACAGTTAGCTAGACGAGGCTAACTGCTTCCGTTAGCTCGCAAGTCCTGAAGGAGGCCTGTTGCGTCTGCTTGCTGTCAGGTGAGCTAACGGTTAACATGGTCACTCTTAACATTACTGACATAAGTTAAAATCTTGAGCTACAGTAACGCAAAGATATGTGATATAGTCGGTGCTGGTGTAATAGTTAACTTAGCCTACATCATGTGCCGGTCATGTCGGAGTCAGAAGATGAATGGCAGCAGTAACGTAACGTCAGGTAAATGTTAAACACTTTTACTTGTTAAATTGCCACTGCGACCAACCGACTGGCACCACAGCAAGCATGAGCGATTTGATATATTCACTTACACATGTGTTTACTGTCATTTAGATGTAAAACTAGCTAGAAAGACGATAGATTTGATTCAGCAAAACACAATAGTTGACTTCGACTTGAGAGAACTTCTTCCTGTGAAGCCTCTAGCTGTTACTAACAGCTGCTGAGGAAGCAGCAGCAGGCTGGGAGATGAGCAGCAGCAGAGACTATGGATGGAGGTTTCTGCTGTAGCTACGGGCCTGATGCAGCCTGTCGTTACTATGTGTGTGTATATATGTGTGTGTGTGTGTGTGGTTATGGTGTCCACATGATGGCTCGACCCCCAGTCACTTTCTATAGTCTCTCTCACTTCTCTAACAAACGAGATTGATGCTATTATCTACTGAAAACATGACTGCTGGTTTGACATGGTTCGATTTCAGTCAAAGTCAAATGGATTGGTTTGTAATTAGTAGTGTCACCCATAAAGATATTGCTGTAGATGCCAGCGTACTTGGGTGTGGCAACAATCATGTGTTGAGTGTAAAGCTATACATCTGCCGTCTAGCACCTCCCTGTCAGAAAGGTACAGACCGAAACATTTAAAGTTCCTGCTTCCAAACCCACAGGACAGTTGTGATGGCTGAAAAGCTGAAATCTGTGTTGAAATCAGTGGTTTAGATCCAAAATCCAAGTATGAGTGCAGTATTGTTGTTATGTCCTTTACAACTGAACAAAAGAATCTAAAGGGAACTCTTTAAAGGCCGCCCCTGCTTTGAGAGTTTGCCTTCCCACAGATCATCCCCCCCCCAAAAAAATAATAATAATAGTAACTGCAGCTCCTTTGCATATCTATGTATCTATGGCAGTACTTGGTTATGTTATTGGTAAACCGGTTCGAAGCAGAACTAGAATTACTAAAAACAATTTGCTTTAATAATGAGACAACATCAAGGTGGGGAACTAACGAGAGCCACCAAACAGATGCTGGTGTGTTTCGGCTGTGACCGCCGGTGAGTTTGTCTAACTGACCGTCATGTAGCATGATGCTCTTTTGGATCCACCAGCCGCTGTGGCAAGTGGCACACATTTATATTTTATTGCAAATTCCCTGTTCGTTAATAGGGAGGGGCGGTATGTTGAAATTCAGCAGCATGTATCGCAAAACAAAAAATGTGACATTACGCATCGTGGGGCAGAAAAATGAATTGCAATATTATCTCCGTTTCATTCTGCAAGCCAGTACCATCGCTGGAAAGATCTGTGACTCAGTAAAGTGTAGTGTATCGATCGATGTATTGATCGTATCATGACATACGCACGTCGTTTCATCCCTGTTCACTAAACAGTATGCATATTGTTACTGTAGACGACAGAAGAGATGAGAGAGCAAAGTCAAATCCACACTGACTGGTGCACATGGCATGTTCCCCAGCTAGTCCGTCTTTTCTGTCTTTTAAAAGACCGTAATATCTTCAGTCTTCTACTTCTGTGTCGGCAGGTGACCGAAGATGGCTGTGAACGTGTACTCGACCTCAGTGACCAGCGAGAACTTGAGTCGTCATGACATGCTGGCCTGGATCAACGAATCACTACAGATCAACCTCACCAAGATAGAACTGCTGTGTTCAGGTAAGGGGAGTGTGTGGGGCCGGGCGATGATTCACTGGTATCGTTTATCCTCTTTCAGTGGAATTATATCCTCATGATATAATATGGTGATTTTTGGGTATTGTGAGGCAACATTCTGCCGTCTACAGGTGTTTTCCTGGCTCAGAATGAGGCGGAGGCGGTACTAGAGCCCGACCGATGTGGGATTTTAGAGGGGGGAAATTCACAGATTACCGATAGAGTGAATTTTTGCGCTGGAATGAAAATAGACCTTTTGTACGTGGATTGTGCACCGACATGACTGCAGAGGTACTCAGAAAGCTGCTTTCTTAAACACATAAACTTTATTAAAGAATATTTAACGTTACATCGTCAACCAATTACAGAAATGAGCACTGAGAAAATACAGAATAAATAAAAACAAAATAAATGGCTAAATAAACTAAATCAACACTCGACAGACTCGATCCACCGCCCCGTCCGTCGTCTGCCGAGCTGCAGAGAGTTTGACTCGACTCCTCGTCCTGTCCTGCACTCGGACTCTGATCCAGACGCTGTTTGGAGGACGTCCCTCGAGGAAAATTTGGGCAAAATGCAGCTCTTATCTTCCTCTTTGGCAGTTTTGGCAGCGCCTTTTCCAGCGCACTGTGCTGATTACGATACAGCGCCACACCGCCACCACAGAGTGCAGCGCTTGTTAGAAAATAGTGTTTTCCATGAAGACACCCATCAGAGTTTTGCCGAGATCTGGAGGCGGCACTAAATTTGACAGAGGCGGCCGCCTCGGTCTAAACTGATAACAAGCTCATTTAATTTAAAAACTCTGACAAAATGAGTTATGAAACATTTGATGGAATATTATTTGTACCACACCGAACATCGCCATTCTGTTCACACACTGTTTGCACACGAGCCATATCGTGATATATAAATTGGTATATTGAAAAAAGTGATTATGGTGGTGTTGATTTGAGCCGTCTCACCCAGCCCCCTGTGTGTGTGAGGAACGGACTGAGCCCCGGCTGACCCTGTTTGGCCCTGCAGTGGGAACCAGGCCACTGAGATTACATCAGACGCGGGGGAGCAGATTGCTTTGTCATGATGTAGCGGGCTAACCCGAGCTCACAGGCCAGATATTTGGCTCGGGTGTCGAACAAATGGGATGAGATCACGTTTCACTCGATGCCATTCAAATGTCTTGGTGCTGAAATGATGTAATGGTTGCTTCGCATAGCCTGGCCTGTGACTGGCACGGTGAAGGCTCACACACGCGGGTTTAAAAACGGTTTAAGTGTACGTTTCAACCGTTTTATTGGGGGGAGGGGGATAAAATCTTCATCTAGACGAGTCTGTATCTGTGTCTCTAAAACCCTGCACACTGATCAACTCTAATCTTTGGGGATTTACGTCCAAATCTATTACCTCATTGTTCATTTCACAATAAAGCCGCCTGTCCCTGCAGATGGACAGACGGCGTGTTAATATCCGGACCCGTAGTTTTAGTGTTTCAGTAAAAGGGCGTGTCCGAACGGTCAGGACGCCTGCACAGATGCTTTAATCCCGTGCGGACAGAACTATCACTCAGCTGGGGTTTCACCTGCAGGTGAAGAGTATTGTTCCAAAACGAGAGGGGTGGTGGTGATGAACCTCACATCACGTATCGAATCGTATGGTGCGATACGCAGATTGTCCCGTCCCCAGTGTTGTGGTAATAGTAATTTGGGTTTGTGTTGAGTTGAATATTTTTGAATTGTGTTTAGAAACGTTTCGTGGTCGGTCGGCCCGTCCACAGGGAACGGGGCAAGATATTGGTGACTGATGAGGAGGTTTGGGATGGAAAGAAGCGTAGTAACTGGGGTTTGTGATGCCACACCTCCCTAAATACTGACGGAGTACCCTTGAGCAAGGCAGCCGACTGTCAGCGGCTGTTCACTGGCCAGCAGTAGAAGCCGGAGGTCGCAGTGAGGTGTTTAAAAAGACCGAAGGTACCAATAAAGGTTGAGGAAAGAAATGTCTGCTCTCTCGCTTGAAAGGAAACTCTTACCAGGGTAAAAAATAAGATCTATTTATATCTTTTTTCTGTCTTTTGTGCTCTGCTGGAACATGATGCACCTTCTCCTTTTTTTAGGAATCCTCTATTTTTGGACGCGACACCCGTTCAGTCGCTGTGAAGCTTTGACCTCAGATGACCTCACTGTCGTGTTTTGTTGTGTCTGCCTCGTCGTTTGTCCAGGTGCTGCGTACTGCCAGTTCATGGACATGCTGTTCCCCAACTCCTTGCTTCTGAAGAAAGTGAAATTCGGTGCCAAGCTGGAACATGAATTCATCCACAACTTCAAGCTCCTGCAGGCTGCCTTCAAAAAAATGGGCGTCGACAAAGTAAGCTGCTACATGCAAACAGCCGCTAGCATGCAAACTGCAAACAATAAAGCCCTTCCCTGCTGATTACATGTGAACAGCACGTTCTGCAGGCTTCCTACAAAGCTCTGGGAATAGGTGGGGAAAGAATTTGGAAATTTCTAGCGTTTGGAAAAGTCTGGAAAGTAATGTTGTACATAAAACTGTATGCTTTCCGTTGTTTTAGACTCCTGTCATCTAACATATTACGATATTTGTCGCTGTAAAGAATAATCCTCTAGCGTGACGATGGCATGTGGCCTGGACAAGACGGTTACCTGCAATTAGATTCAGATCAAATAAAAACATTATGGATGAAGGTATGGAGTCATGAAATAGGAGCCCTGAGTCTACCAGCGCAGGAACGTAACTTTCTGTCCCTCGGCAAACTTTCCAGCCAACTAGATTTTCAGAATAGAATGGAGCATCCAAAAGATAATAGTTTATCTGCCAAAGCGTCTGGAGGAGCAGAGCCAAAATGTGCTAGTGTTTGGCTGATGGCTGATGTCCCACCCTGGAATCGCTCCACCTTCACTCCCTTACTGCTGACATGCAAAGTGAAAATCCCTCCCCTCCCCCTCCCCTCCCTGCTCGCTGACCTGCCGTCACTGGTCTGGTCCTGACTCATTTTGTTTTTCACAGCTCTTTGTTAGCTCGTCTGTCTGTTCTGTCTGTTCTGTCTGTTGTATCCGCCCGCAGACACTGATGCAAACACACCTTGAGCACACACAACCAAAGTCCTCCGTGATCACCGTTCTGCCACCGCCTCCTTCTCCAGGGAATGCACATGCTCATACATCTTCAGGAGTATACGCTACTAAATTAGAAGCACTATAGAACCCTAAAATAACAACCATGTACCCTAGAATACCTGGCTAACATGAGGAAATAAAATTGGGGATGTTTGTCCCACCTTACTTTGTATGTAAGATAAGTTCAGATTTCATGCAGGTAGAATATGTAACACGACATTAAAGGCGGAGACAGCTGGAACCGCCCGACACGGCCCGGCTGTTGTCAGTGTTCCCATGCGCACTAAAAGAGGAAGTCATGCTCCAGACGTCTTAACATAATGCTCTGCTCTGTCTGGCGGCCGTGCTGTTCAGCTGCTGGCCTGGGAAAGTGGACGGGGATGTTGTGTAGGACGAACACGCCCCATGTCCGAGTCATGCCACACTTTGTAGTTTCGATTTGCACTCACGTTACCGATCAGATATCATTCGGCCCAAACACGTTACAACACTGCATCTTGGAGATTTGGATCTATCAGTATTTTCACAACACCTGTATTAGGGCTGGGCAGTATACTGAAAATGTACCAAAAGCGACACTGCCGCGCTCTCACCAGATTCTCTACATGTCAGTCTGTTACGTTTGTCAAGTTGCCAACTTCACGTAAATGGTTTCGTCTGTTTTGCTTCATGTAACCTGAAAGTCTCGCCTCACAGTAACATGGCTAGTGTATAATCGGCTGCGTCAAGCCAGACAGAGACGGACAGAGTGACACTGTAAGTAAAGAGGCTTTACCTTCAAAATAAAAGCATACTTTTTGTTATGACACTAATGGTGAATGTAGTATTTATCATTTCATATATCGTTATCAAGGTAAGTGTGACGGTATATAGTCGTATGAATCTCAGGCTGTATCGCCCAGCCCTAACATAATGTACGTTGTCATGGAAACACGATGGTAGGCCAACAAAGCTTATAATCCTTCTTATTCATCGGCCTTTTTAAGATTTAACGTGCAGCGGCTTGCAGGACTATTGACAGTCATGCTATCATTTATTCGTGGGCTCATCTTGCTTCCTGCCATCCCTTTGTTTGGACTCATTAGTTTGCTGCGTCTCCCCGAGGCCCAGACGGGGGTCTGCATGTATTTATGCATTAGTCGGAAGTGACTGGACGGTGTTTAAAGCCCCGTGTTACAGACACATGAACATGTAACGGATCTCTGCGTGGTCAGACAGTTCTCTAGTCAGCGGTGTAATCCAGGCATTGTTTCTGTGTTGGGGACTTCACCCCAGTTCGCTGTGTGTGTGTGTGTGTGTGTGTGTTGTCTAATGGTGTCAGCTTCCTCCATTGCTGGCTAATTGTGTTTACTGCTGCTCCAACCAGCATGCTCTTCCCCACCCCCCATCTCTGCCATTTCTTTTCCTGTCGCTCCCTTTCTCTTCGCTTTTCTTCCATTCTGGCTCGCTTGATGTTTACTTTTCTGTGCCAACGTTGAGGGCGGATTGGCATCTTCGCTGGCATCTTCTCTGGCATCCTGTTACAGACCCTGTACTGTTAGCCGGTGATTTGGTTCCAGCAACTCGTTAGCTGCCCTCTGCGTTAGTGTCAGAGCGAAGGCTGTCTGGATGCAGCTGTCGGTCGGCAGCTGTAGAAAAGCACTAGTGACATACAGTCGAGAGCGTGAGCGCATCAGAATCACGTTAAAGGAAAAATCCAACTTCAGGTCGCATTAAACGGTTTGCCATTCAGGACATTGGAGCACTCCCCCCCCGACAACTCCCCAGTCCAAGCCTGGTCCTGACCCTCCGCTCTTCCCCCTCCAGATCATTCCAGTAGACAAGCTGGTGAAGGGGAAGTTCCAGGACAACTTCGAGTTCGTCCAGTGGTTTAAGAAGTTCTTTGACGCCAACTACGACGGGAAAGATTACGACCCCGTGGAGGCGCGGCAGGGCCAGGACACCATGCCCACACCCAACCCCACCATGTCGGCTCTCAACAAGCCTCCCAAGAAGATCCTCAACCAAGGTTCGAGCTCCGGCCGCCGGGCTCTCTCAGGGAGTTGAAAATGATTATGAGCTGAGTGGGAAGTTGCCACTCACCAAATACTGGTAAAAATGTGACTGAGCTGTCAGTTGCAGCATGTTCACGGCTAACATGATCACCTGAGTATTTCTCCAGGTATTGATCGAAGGTGATCATGATTATTAATCGCAGTCAGTCATTCTGATGAAGCAGGCACTCTAAATCAATGAAGTGAAATGTTTGACTACGCCTGAATTCTGGTAATAGTGGAGACTGATGATTAGACACGTTTGATTATGCAAGTAAGTAATGAAGATCTGGCGGAAGTCGTGAAAAACGGTAACCGCCCCGGTGTGAAGGGTCGGTGACGTCATCGTCCTTTCTCTGACCCTCTCTTCCCTCGCCTCTCCTCCGCAGCTCCTCAGAGGGCGGCCGTCGCCAAGGTAGCACCCAAGATGGCTCCCGGCAGCGCGAGGAGGCCGGGGATGGGCGGAGGTGACGAGGAGAGGGCGGAGCTCATGCACGAGGTCAGCGCTCGTATAGGAGCACGCTTGGTAGAAATAA
>OMOV01105933.1:0-10178 GCA_900312565.1 Beryx splendens | reverse complement strand
CTTCTGTTTTGAGGTGCAGTGTTTTTCCAAAGCCCCTTAGGTGCTTTTTTTAATCTTTTCTGCACAAATTATTGATTTGTACTTATTTCTGTGTTTTTATTATCATATTTAATCGTGGTGATGTTTATCAACGTGCAAATAAACTGAAATAAAATATGTTTTTTGAGAACTTTCTTAACTCATCAATGCTCAAAATATACATTAGTGTTTACAGACCCTTCAAATGGAAACACACCTTTTAGCCTCAAACTATAAAACTCATGTTGTGTTGTCACACACTTTCCATCTATGCATCTAAAGCTCAAACAATTAATTTCAGATGGAGAAAATTTTCTTCCAATCCGATAAATCAGTATGTATGTACAGTATGTCCTTCTGGAGGAAAAATTGAGATGCGATACCTGAGCTGACTGTTGCATTAGTGTGACCAAGGCTGAGGAGAGCTGCTGACCTGCTGAATGGCTGCATGTAAGCCATGGGGGACTTCAACACTGCTGAGTGCTGTGAGCCTGAGACCAACCAGCAGACTTTAATTGGTTTTATGCATGAGGAAAGGACAGATGGCAGCGACACAAGGCTCCATAGCAAGACACTCAGCAGAGCCTGGATAGCTCAGTCGGTAGAGCATCAGACTTTTAATCTGAGGGTCCAGGGTTCAAGTCCCTGTTCAGGCGAATCTTTGCTTTGGTGGCTGTTTGCAACCTTGCAGCTGCCCACAGGAGCTGCACAGTTCACATTAATGTTCAGTTTACAGGTAATAATAATAATAAACTTTATTTATATAGCACCTTTCATACAACAAATGCAGCTCAAAGTGCTTTACAACCTAGAAATTACAAGCACCAAGCACTTCACATAAAAAAAGACAGAATGAGCATAAAAGCAGGGAGAGAATGCCATAATTATAAGAGACACAAAAGATAAAAGACTTATAAAAAGATCAAATTCATAAAAGAACAAGCAAAATGCATTGCATTAAAAGAATCAAACCAAGTAAAACAGAAAGATATTTGTAGCCCCCTAAAGGAAACACAGAATCAAGCGAAAATTTACAGTGATTGTCCTAATGGGCTATAATTACAGGTCAAAATGTTTTACTCAAACAATATATCTCAGACACCACTGTTTACTTGCTTTAGGTTGCTCTGTCTGGGTACAAGCATCAGCTAATGCCTACAATGTTATTGAGTGAAATAAGGATAAGTACCCAATCACTGAAGCAATCAGAATGATTTTAACACATGTAAAGCATTTTGACACTGGTGCAAGGAAGGACATATCGCACTGAGTTTGACAGCATGACACAGTCACAACAGGACTGCATGTGCAGAGCAAGGGGGCAGTGCAAGACATCAAATAGAGAGTAGACTGTAAATATCACTCTGCATGCACCCATTCAGCATTCAGTCATTATTTGCATTCAGGCAGCATGGCATATCTGCTACCCTTGCATTATTTTTCCACTCGGAGTACTTTTGTGGTGCTTCAATGGCAACGAGTGCCTATTCACTGGAAAGTATTACATCCCTAAGATCAACTAATAGGCTATGATTTTTTCCCCATGAGGAGCAGACATAGCAGACTTAATGTTATTGCATACAGAGAATGAATCTATGCGGTGAGGCAAACAGATACTTCATGGAGAGCTTCACAAAAAAACACAGCTTCTGCTCATATAAGATACAGACTGTGAATCAGTTCTCCCAAACTTCACCTTCCCTCTCCCAGGTGGGTGGGTGGCGGTTTCACCACCACCTTTAACGTGGAGCGCTGTGACGAGACAGCCCGTGGCATGGAGACCGTCAACAGTGCCCCGAGCTGCTGTGTGGTGCCTGTACTGTCCAGTGTGGCCCAGGACGCTGCGTCCCATGATGCCCTGCAGGACCGGTGGGAGGAAGGATCCACACAGACTTTTAGCCCTGTTCCTAGTAATTCAAGTGTTTCAAGTAATTTAGTCTCATATTCAGCTTTCAAATCTTGTTTTTCATGAACCAAGAGAAACATTCTGCCAGTGAGTGTCAGTTTCTTGAAATAAGGCAGATCACTGCACTACTATCAACTTAACAACACAATATACACATTTCTTCAAACAAATTACCTAACGCTGTGGGACGATGTGTTTATTTTAAGAAAATTAAGATTTTAGGACACAATAATAGGCTAAATGAGGTGTTAAGACTGGGATTTTTTGCAGTGCTGGTAGCCACATGGAACAGGTCTGCCCTGCAGTTTGGATGTGCTGTATCTCTCTGCAGTCAACAGAGTTTAAGCAAAGTGAGTTTTAGTAAAAATACCAGGCAACAGGTATGAAGCTAGTTGGAGGTCTGTAGTGAATCCTCCAATAATGTGACGGAGCATTTTTCTCTTTTTGCTTGCGCTCCTCCATAGGAAGGTCAATGGTCAGGGTCAACAGCATGCCTGTAATTCACAGGGCTTCAGTGTTTTGCTCCAGGAGACTACAGCATGGCAGATGCTGGTTTGCCTTGCTACGGCTGAAGCTCACTTTCCCTACTCACGACACCATGCTGCCCTGCTACTGAACTTATAGTACACACACACATGCACATGCACACACACGCACACACCATGACAACTTTTCATGGCCAACACTGCCCCCCTCTGGTGAGCTTTGACAGCTGCAGTTAGGAGTGGGTCTCCTCTGTGCAGAGCGCCCTCACTCACTCTGCCCTTATTTTCTCACACTACTATATTCTAGACTAGATTATATTTTAATGTTTAAGAATGACATAACCACAGTTAAGACATGTGAAACTGAATCAATAAATATGACTGATCACGCCCCAGTAAAGTTGAAACTAGATTTGGAAGTTGAAAGAGGGAAGAGAAGGAGATTAAATAACTCTTTACTAAAGGAAGATAAATTTGGCAAGCTATGGGACAATATTTTCAGAATAATAACAATGGACAGGTTACACCCATTACACTGTGGGAAACTGCTAAAGCCACAATATGGGGGGAAATAATAGCATATGCAAAAGGAAAAAGTCACAAAAGCAAAAAATTGAAATGGAAAGAGAAGTAGGAAGACTGCAAAAGATACAACAGGAGATACAAATATTTCACAAGACAAACGGATTATGATAGCAGTCTGAATGCATTAAAGCTCTCGGCATTTAAACAGAATAGAACTTGCATAAAACATCTGCTGCCAAATTTTGTAGACACTTGAAGACTAGTTTGACAAACGAAAATTTTAGGAAATGATCAAAGCTGAGCAAACTATACTGCTTCAGTATGTGACAGTGGTGCCATCTTGTGGGTTTTTTATCCATTATTTTTAAAGCTTGGTTATACATAATAAAGTGGCCTAATGTCTTACAAAGGCCCTTCATTTACCTGACTAAAAATCACCTAGCTTCACATTCAGGTGACAAACAGTCTCTGTGTAGGTGTCATTATGGAGGCGTGAGGTTGGACAGCTGATGCTCTGGTACCTCTTCCTAGAAGGAAGGGGTTTGAAGAAAGAACTGCAGGGTGTGAAGGGTTGGTGGACAGTTCCTCCCTGTGAATACAGGTGGCATATGGAGCTCACAGCCAGTGATCAGATGATGTGCTTGTAACTCTCTCCAGCTGCTTCCTCTCTTGAGCTGTTGTATTGACATACCATGTGATAGAGAGAGTTAGCACACTCTCAGTGACGGCCCTGCAGAAGTGAACCATATCTCAGAGTCACAGCAAATTTATGTATTTGATTATAAGGCTGGTGTTGGCCTCCCGCTTCAGTAGATGGCAGTCCCAAGAAACTTCAAGCTTTTAGGATTATATGTGTGCACAAGAGAGAATGAAGAAATAAAAGGAACAAACTATCTTTTATTATTTTTGTATTCTGCTCAAAACCCTCTGGAAGAGATTTAGACCGATTCCCGATATCTCCCCGAACTTTCCTTTTTTATTTTTAATATAGATTTGTTTATTTTTTCACCTCTCCTCACCTCCACTTCCCTTAGCTCCTTTGTAAATAGGCCAATATGTAAAATCTTTTACTATTTGATCGTGAATTTTCCAGAGAGGGGTCCATATTAGATATAGGATCCTGGGATCCATGCAATGAGATTAGCATGGAAAACCAATTACGCTACGCAGATTATGGAAGTCGTAGTAGTTTCATTGAATGCTAATTGTCTTAATAATCCAATTAAAGAAAATTCTTCAGACTTAAGAAAGAGGGTGATGTTATATTATTGCAAGAAACACATTTGAATAGAGAAGAACATGACAAGATGGAGAAAGTAACATCAGCTCATGTTCACATCATCCCATACAGCAGGAAGAGGGGTGAGAAAACAGGCATCATTTGAACTGAAAAATGTCTAAATGATGAGGAAGGATGATTTGTTTTAGTGATAGCAAATATAGAAAACATACAAATAACTCTGCTGAATGTCTACAACCCACCTGGGCAGGATTCAAACTTTATAAAGAAGAATATCTTCGCTTGTAACAGCAGCCAAAGGTATATGGGTGGAGATTTTAACATGGTTATGAATGTAAGATGAAACACAAATCAGAAAAAACAGCAATGGTTTTGAGAAGAGCGGAGTAAGAAATAGGATTGGCTGATGTTTGGCGAATAAATCCGCAGGTTACAAAATTCACATAGCCTACTAGCCTGCTCTGAGGCACATAACAAAACTTGTGTTCCCAATGTACTGGCAGTAATGAGAAAGTGGACAGATACAGCCTTCTGTTGCAGATATCACCAATTTAAAACATAAGTTTTCACTTGACCAAATTACACACAACCCAGAAGTAGGCTGTGTTGACCTTGATGGTAAAATTCATGTTTTTGTGATGAGTAGTTTTTGAACAGCCTTGTTTGTCTGTATCAGATCAGTCACCATAACATTATGAGTGGGACAGAAGTGGAGGCAAACAGCCTGGCTATTTAAAGATGCTACATGTAGCATTTTTAAACATCAATATATCATTGAAATTAATTGTGATGCCATGTTATAATTACCATAAACAAGTGAGACCATGAGATGATTGGTAGCAATTAAAATAACTTTGAGAAACACTCACACTTACTGGCATGAGATAGAGGTAACACTCACGATGCCAGTAAGTGTGAGTGTTTCTCAAAGGTAAGATCACATTTCCCATAAACCCTGTTGCTTCCTGTCACAAAGACAGTGCTGCTACTTGTCCCCGTTTCTTTTGATGCACAATAAGAAGGATAAGAGCCAATAACTGATAAAGATGACTTTTCCAACTTGTTCCAACATCTACTAGCCTATTGCAAGAAACTCTGACAGTGCTGGTCCATTTGTGCTGGAGAGAGAGCGGCTGTCTTCCTGTTTTGTGCCAGAAAGGATCAAAACTGACCAAGTGGCACACAATGTGAAATACAGTGTAGAGGCTGACAATCTTCTTGGCAATGGTGCAGTTATTGATGTTAAAATACTGTGTGGCACCTTCTATTATTGATAATTATTAATTTACAGTAGGCCTATTAGTTACATCTATGCTTTACTGTCTCGGCGTTGGGAGAGCGCATGCGTACGGGCTAAGGCCGTTAACGTCTGCAGCAGCCGGGCCGCGGGCCATTTTCTCAAATATCGACAATCTTTGGTTTCATCGACACGGCGCAGCCTCGTCAGGCTCATAGCCGACCAGCGCCGAACAAAGCCGAGTGGACTCGGGATTTTGGTGACGACAACCGCCCCTTCCCCGGTTCTCTCCGCTGTCCTTCCCCCAGCGACACAGCTACCAGGCTGGAGTCCCCGGCAGCACGGCGCGCAACACAACACTGACAGCTGCGACTGACTCACAACCGAGGGGAAAGATGGAGCACAGAGACGCCGACTTCAACATACTGCTAGCCACCGATTCATACAAGGTAAAGCGACCCGTGGCGGTGTAGACTCGGGATGAAACCACGCAGGGGGGCGGTATTTGGATGAAAATGAATAAGTCAAGGTGGTTTCATCACCAGTCCCAAGGCCATCACAGTGCGCTCTGTGGCTGCTCTCTGTCGGCTCGCACTAGGCCGAATGGGGAGGAGGATGAGGGCAGGTAGAAACGGGGTACCAAATTCAGAAAGTAAGCATCCCGCTTCGAGCTAGCTAGCTACGTCCAGGACCGCTGATTACGGTGCTAGCTTCCCACCGGCTTTGCTAGTCGCGCGCTATCAGCTAGCTAACCTGACGTTAGCCCGCGAGCTAACGGGCAGCGCAGGAGGGAGACACAGTTAGATAAAAGCTAACGTTAGCCACCAGCTAGCAAGTGCTGTGGGTAATGTGGTGCTGTGAACGGTACAGGAGGAGGTCGGAGGCAGGTCTGGTTTGCGAGTTTACCCGGGTATAATTTTAGCTAGCGGGTAAGTTAGCAGCTAACATTAACATGACCGACCATGGCATCATTTCCAAGAAATCAAAAGCGAAAGTTAAATAGTCTCTGGAGCATGTGGGGTTACGACATTGAAATTACTTCTTCTGACACGGATGTCTAGAGGTCCTAAGGGGTGTTCAATGAGTTATACATATCAAAGGCCTTTAGAAAGTATTAAAAATACAGTTAGCTGCATGCTTGGTAACATATATAACCGTATGTAAGTCAACCTCATAAGGTGGGTGAACTGAGTTTGGGCGAGTTTACCTTCCCCTGCTTTTAAGTCTTAATTACAGTTGCTGAGGTCTTAAAAAGTATTATGTCTTCTCAGTGCACGCTCTGATAAGATATCATCCCTGTAGACCTAACTTAAAAGTCTGGTGTTTTTTTTTACCTTCCTTATCAGCTCTAGTTTTGTTGTGCAATAGTTCTTACATGTCTTTATTCCTGTCACTAAAAGCCCTGAACAAGTATTCAGTTTCTCTTGCTGAAAGCTGCAGGTACCCTGTGTGGTTCCTCTTCATTAAGACCAGCAAGGTTGATGTACAGTCAGGCTCAGTGTGTCACAGAGGCATGGCCACAAGGGGATTGTAATAGTTGATTGTAAATACATGGAGATTGGAAACCTTGGTCTTTGAGCTGTTGTGTCTGAATGTATGAGCACTAAGGCGATGGGAAGTTTTGGAGTTTATCAAGGATGTGGCCATGCGGATTGCACGGGCTAGTAAGGATCACAAGTGTCCATAGGTTGTAATTCTTTACATTAGTGTCTATCTTTATAATGGACTCTGTAGCAAAAGGAGCTGAAAGGAAAGGTGTGATGTGCTAAAACCTCCCACGGGGGTCCACAAATCAGACTTTAGCCAGGTTATGTGTTCATGTTAACACTCATCTGAATGTTGTGCAGGTTTACACATCTGCAATAACTAAAAAGTGTGAAGTTACTGTTCACAAATGCTGTTATGACACATCCGAGTTTGGAGGGATTTTTTTTAATTTTAGCTGACGCTTTTCTTGCAGTAGGGGGTTTCGTTGGAGGTGACTGCCAGCATGCAGCTGGCTTGCAGTGCTAACATTTATAGATCTGTGTTGGTGTTTCTGTGAACTTCTACCGAGCTGTCAGTGTTGTGCTTTGTTGTAATTCTGTCTAGACGAAAAATGGAAGTAATAACGTTCTCTGTGATAATTCTCTAAAGCAGAGCGGTATCGATGGCAGTGGTTTGAAAATGGCTTAGATGAGGGAGAAGAGCTAATTTGTCAGTCGTTATTGACGAGGAGAAAATGACGTTGGAGGAGAAGGTGATTTCTCTTTGACCGGCTCCATGTTGTCTTTAGTGTCAGCAGAAATCAAGTCGCATGACAACACTTGGTGGTGGTGATGGGATGGGGTCAAGCGATCTGATATGAAGAGAAGTAAGCTTGATGACTTGCTGCAATAGTGGTGTATTGCATAGCTTGCGTCTCCAAGAGGAAACAGTTGCAACAGTTTGGTAAGCTGCTGCATGAGTAAATAGCCAAACTCACAGTTATAAGGCAGCTATAAGAAAACTACACTGTGTTGCTTTTGCATGCTCAGTTCCACAAAATCCAGCTAATGTACGCTATGTTAGCTCTAGTATTCAGTGTCTACCTTGGTTGTACGATGCAGAATCAAAGCACGCTGTAGAAACACTGGTTGGAAAGCTATGCATACATTCAGGAATGTAAGTAAATGGCCGATTCTGTGCCTAACTTAGCCTAAGCCTACCTATGCAATAGTGAATCTAACCTTGCAGCGCAGGTAGGATCGGGAGCCAGTTCAGTTCAGCTGTTGAATACTACCTGGCCCTCCCCCCGCCACCCCTCCCCCTCACAGCTATATAAGCCTCCATCTAATTTAGAAAAGTATGGAAAGTCAACGGGGGAGTGGGCGGGGCAAAGCGATGCCCTGCTTCCAGATAATATAACACTTCAATGGACCTTGGGCGGGGCGGGGGGACAGAACGCCAGGAGTGATGGAGAAGAAAGGGAGTTTGGGCAGTCGGCAAATAGGTTTGGTTTGCAAGACAAAGCTCAAGGGAAAAAGGCTAAAACCGAATGGCTCAGAGTGAGATAACGAGTTACAAAAACCTAAACTGAAACTCTAAAATGTAGTCTGTGGCTGAGGGATAAAGAGAGAATGTGTGAGCGTTAGAGCAAGAGATAACGAAACAGAGGGCAGGCAAGTTGCATTCTTCTGTCCTCTTGAGTCTGTACATCAGTCTGGGCAAGGCGTTCATATTTAATGACTCCAAAGAAATGCTTCTTCAACAGTGGACTGAGCGCCCAAAATGGCTTGCGGACCTGTCTCAGGTGGGCCTCCACATAATCAAGAGTAATGATATATTTCTGTAGCACCTCTCTTAACAAAGTGCTGTACAAATATGCTTTAATGAGCCTGGGTCCCAGGGTCAGACTAATCCATTCAATTTGACTCCCAGCCAGGCTCTGAAAGTGTATGAACCTCTCGTCTTAGGTCTTCAGGCGTTTGAGTCAGGTGTACCGCAGAATAGATGCACCGGAGCAACTCCAGCCAAGAGATAAGACGTTGCCTTACCTTGAAAAGCCCTTACAGGGTTGAGATTTACATTTATAGTCACAATGAAACAGCAATGTGAGAGCATCTTGCTTCCTTATTGCCATGCATTTCCTGTTGAAAAAAAATAGATGTGTGGAGGGATCATAAAAAAGTATAAACCAATGAGAGAAACACGGTTTTATTTCACTGTTTTATTGGATATTTTATAGACTAAAGTGATCAATTGAACAAAAATAATAGATCTATCGATAAAGAAAATAATTATTAGTTGCAGCCCTTTATAGCCCCTTCTTCTGCCCCTCGATAACGACTGTCAAAGTGCCCTTGATGACAGGACTTTTCCCCGTCGGCTCCCTCGGAGCTGCTCAGTGGCCGACAGAAGAAGGCTGAAGCTGCTCCGGGTTAGATACCAAGTGTGACTGTGTCCCAACATTCGGGTGTCAAGCAAGGCATTTCTGAGAAGAAAGTGTGTGTAGTTAAAGCTGAAGAGAAACGGCAGGAGTCAGCCGAATAAGGATAAAAAGTCAAGAAGACAAAAGATTTGGGTCTGACGCTGATCAGATTTCATGCTGCGTCTCTCCCAGGTGAGGTGCACCTGCTTACCAGACCAGGGTAATGTTACTGCTCGTCTGTTTGCTGCCTCCTCTGGTGCATAGAGCTAGCCAGTAAAGTCACACAGAGTTAGGATTCGACTGTCTAACCTCTTATTTACTGAAGCAGCTAATGTCACCACATGGTTAGTGGCTGTCTGTGTGGGCATGCGTTCTTGTCGCATTGGCGGCGTGTCTGTTTGTATCAGGTGTGTGTGTGTGTGTGTGTGGCGCTCACAGTTCTTGCATGTGTTCTAATCTTTGCTGTACATGTGTCTGTGCGTGCTTGTTTGGTGTGTGTAAAGACAGAGAAGGTGTATTGCGAGTATAGCGCAAGATTGACTAGCAAAACACTCGGAGGCATTCACTTTGTTCACAGGACAGGAAGACAAGCTGCACCTGAATGCCTGAATTGTGTTTTGTCTGGTTGGATTGAATAGAGAAACTCTCCTGTGAAGCTGGGCTAGTCTGTTGTCTGGAAACACATACACACAGACATATAGCCTACACACACACACACACACACACACACACACACACACACACACACACACACACACACACACACACATACATAAACCTCCACATATGTATTGCCAGATGTATATTCTCACGTGTCTTCTGGAGTGTTTTTGTTTTCCAGTGTTTCTTTATGCACTTGAGTTAAAGATGAGTCATAG
>OMOV01105897.1:0-10034 GCA_900312565.1 Beryx splendens | reverse complement strand
GAAAACAGAAAGACGCGCACACGCAGACACACACACACACACACACACACACACACACACACACACACACACACACACCACACACACACACACACACACACACACACACACACGGCCCTCCTGGGAACCGTTTCAGAACGCTTTATGATAACATTTTAGAAAAGGAATGTTCCTCTCTCCATGTAGTGATTTCCTGCTCCACGGTTGATCTGTTTATATTCAGCCCATGTCTGTGACACCTGCGGTGTGCTAACATCAGCATGGCTTATGCTGTTACATAAGTGTCTTTGAGTTAACCTTCCACTTCAGCTGCTTAAAAGAAGAAATAGGTACAAAAGAAACAGCCCTAGTGCTAAATTGAAAGTGTAATGTTGTGTTATTTGTACGCAGATTGATGAGACCGGGTTGGTTGCTCAGTCAGATTTGTCAAACATGTCTCATCATTATTAAAATATTTGTGACTGTAAAAAAGCTCCTTTTACCTAAACACTGCTACAGAATAAACATGTTACTATTATATTAGATTCAATATGTAATATTAAATTGTATAATCTGTCTAACTAAAATATAATATGATCTATATTATTGTATATTTTATCAAATTCAATTAATATATTAGAAGAACTGCAGAAAATCATATTTTTTTAATAATTGTCGAATCAGACCTTTCATCAGCAGGGACTCTGCTCAGCTTCTTGTTCAGGTTTTAGTCATCTACCATCTGGGCTCCCTCCTTGCTGGCCACCCAGTGCTTTATCCAGCCCCCACAACTCATGCACAGTGCTGCAGCCTACCTCATCTTCAACCGCCACAAGTTCTCCCATTTCCCCCCCTCTCTCTACCAGCTGCCAATGGATGCTCATATCAAATTCAAATTCATGCAGGTGTACAGGGCAGTGAAGGGACCCGCTCCCCATGGACACAGTTCTGTCCTACAAAGCAGCTTATGATCTGCCACTACTGGCCACTTCGATCCCTTTCCTGCGTCGACCTGGCCATTACTCCACCCTGTCTCCCTCCTGCGTCTCCATTGGTAGAATGACCTTCCCTCTCCAATTAGGGGTCAAGTCAAGCTAAGTCATGTCAATATTATTTATATAGCCCTTCATTAGAAGCAGGACAGAGAACAAGCCTGCCTAGTTTAACTAACCATCAATCAATCACAAGATAAAATAATGCAAATACAGTGTGCAAAAATTAAAACACAAGGAAACAAAACAAAGCACTAGAGACAAAATAGCATGTTTTTAAAAACATATTAGGCCTACCCATGCTACCTAGCTGAGCACTAGCTGGCACCAGCAACCTTAGACCCTCAGTGAAGACAAGGAAAATCTCAGGAGGAAAAACCTTACAAGGAAAAAAATGCAAGAAACCTTGAGCGGACCAAGTCAAAGAAGGATCTCCCAACTGGACGGTTGAGTGTGCAATAGGTGCCAGGACAAAACAATAACATGGACAGTGACATGGACAATGAGATAAGAAAATAAATAAAGCAGAGAGAAACAAGATGAGGCAGAGCGATGGGACTTCGGCTACCAGGCCAGCGCCAACGTCCACAAAAGCTAGGGCCAGCACACGTGTTCACTGCCAGGTAAAATCACTGTGTGTGACAGGTAAGAGAGAGAGGCAAGACAAGCAGACAGCCACACACACACACACTGAGCCATACTAAGCATGACCCCCACACATGGTGCAAACATATTCAGCCACATACAAGGACAGCAGACAGGCAGCGAGTGTAATGATGCAGACAGACCGAGAAGAAAAGACTGGGTTCCCAATGGCCGGATCCTATATAATAAACTGGTGTGAGAAGAGGCTGCATAGGTCCCAAACTAGACAGGGCTAGGGTTGATCATGTGATAGCGAAAACAGATAGATTTTGAGTTTGGATTTGAAGATTTCCAAAGAATTTGCTTCCTTACTCACAGGAGGAAATTGGTTCCAAAGATAGGGAGATCGGTAGGAAGATGCTCTGCTGCCTGCTGCCTGTAAAGTAACCAGGTCCTGCGATTGTAGGGCAGGTAAATATGACAATGCAAGCCCATATTTATAGGTTAGCAGCAGCATGTTGCACAAGTTGAAGGTTTTTAATATTGCAATAGAAGACGGGACATTACAATAATAGTCTTGACGAAATGAATGCATGTACAGGAGTTTAAGCATCAGCCATATTTAGCAGAGAACAATTTTTTGCGATATTGCAAAGGCGGTAAAATGCCTCTCTGTGATATCTTTGATACAACAAACCATCTCTGTTTTCTTGGCATTTATTAGCAGGAAATTGAACAACATCTATTTTTTGACTGTGGATAAGCATGCTTCTCTCAAGTTGGGATCGGTCATAAGGCTTAATAGGTATGTAGATTTGAGCATCATCAGCATAGCAGTGAAAATTTCTATCACAATTACAGATAATTTTCTGAAAGGTATCATGTAAACAGAGAATAGCAGTGGGCCTATCACTGAACTGTGTGGTATGCCTAAGGTAACTTTTGAGCATTCAGAGATGATGCTGTTGTGAGAAACACTGTGCATTGTGTCTACTGGCAGTAAACTGAGAGCTGAGTGTGGTGGAGGGTTTTTGAGCAAACTTTGGTGTCAAATAGGAACTTAGGGTTGTTCTTATTGGCATTGATTAGAGAAGTAGGTGGCCCTAGCAGCAGAGAGCACATGTGATCATCAGGGAGCTCTAGGCTGAAAAATCATCTTTCTCTACTCACCCTTGATCTCAAAAAACTTTTATCCCATTAAAGCTTATATTTAATTTCTTTGCCCAGTACTTCTCTCTTATGTGATCATGACATAATGGCCACAGGAATATTGTCACTGCAACCCTAAGCCTTTATATTGAGCTTATTCTGGATAAAAGTCACAACACACACGAGCACTAGAGAGAGAGTGTGTGTACGTCGCAACCGATGAAATTATCTCTACCAGTGATCAAAAATCTAAAATCCCACCAACAATACAGATATACCAACACAACTTGTCACAAACACACAATACAGGACCATCAAATTACACCATCATAGATCCCTCAACATCAAACACGCAAGACCTAAACCAGCCAGAGCTGCTTTTGGAATTTAGAAGGAACCACACACACACGCACACATACGCACGTACACACACGCACGCACGCACGCATGCACGCATGCACACAGACATTCTTTGGGTTTCTTATGAGCCAAGTGGAGCGGATTACCCCATGAGGACTGCCTGATATGAGGTCTGACACAGGTTATTAAGAGGGGCGTGCACACCCCTGAAAATTAACTGCCTATCCATTCACTCATCTCTTCGCCTTTTCAACCTCTGCTTAATCTCAGGCAGTCAACCGCACAGCGATGTAATGGCTCATAGGTTGTACTGGAGATGTACACTTTCATGTTCCGTGGCTAATTAGATTTGTGTATTAGTGTTTATAATAATATGGAATTGGCAGTTGAACCAAAAACTTGTTTCATCACTGTGAAATCAGATGAACATAAATGATCCTCTCATGTGTGAGACTGAAGCACAGTTAGAACTGGATTAGTTTCACTGGGGGAGTCTGTACTGTATTTCTTACAGATGCGTAATTACAGAGGACAATTTATCGCAATTATGCATCATGATCTACACTTGCCTACACACTAGTCGGTCTTTTTCAAAAGCTTTTTGAAAAAGGTGACATCTGACCTCAACTTGCACATCAATTGTTGTTTTATTTGTATTGAGCAGCATCAGGAAGCTACGAGCGATGGCGGACCACAAGTTTTTTTTTTACATAGTCAGTACTGTTGGTTTGATTACGTGTTTACATGTTTTAAGTCAACCTAGCTGTACTTTTCTTACTCTTCTGCTTGAAATCTGCGATCCGCCTCGCTTTTGCAAAAAGTGGCAGAAACAAAGTGGCGCGCTCAGTTTGTTGCCAGGCAACCAAAGTAGCGCTGAGTTGTCTTCTTGAGAAGTGAGCGCGGATCTTATCCGCTCAAGTTGAACTCTATTTTCCACTGTCTGTGCAACCAAACGCGGTGGAAACATTTGCGATCTGCCATCGGTGAGTGCGGAATCCATGCCCTTCCATAGGAAATAATGGCGTTTTGAGCGGAAACTGGTCCGCAACGTGAACGCTGCAGAGATGTTTTAAATCCTTTTTGCGTTCTCATGAAGACAGAGAGATTTTCTAAAACACTGTTGGCGGAGGAAAAATGTGTTTTCAGAAACATCCATATGTATGTGGACAGGGTCTGAATAACAGGGATAATGGTGTGTTTACCACCAGGCTAGACAATACAGCGAGCACCAGCGCCATGCTCCGCCCTAGCACAGTTTTATTGGTTTGAAGTATGACGACGTCCCGCGTCGTCTGTCCTTTTCTAGCCAACTGTTCTGCTTCTTTCTCCAAACCTCTGTGAGCTTGAGCAGAGGTGTGGCTATGCAAGATTATGGGTGTATGAAGTATGAATACAGGAGATAAATTGCTTCATCTTGCAAGATTTCTATCTCTGCTGAACGCTTGGGTCTCCACATATTTGGTGTCAGTGGTTGATGCATTTTTCACAGAGGTCAAAAATGTCCTATGCTAGCCCCCAAGACACAATTTGAGATGGTAGCCTTCATGTGCTATGACAACCTGCTGTCTGCCAAACATATACTGTAGTTCTTATTACTAAACGCCTATATGAAGATATCAATTTGAACTGGATTGCTATTATCAGATGAACTCTCAGTTTGCAGATTTTTCACTTTGTGGACTCATAAAAATTAGCAGATGACAGATTCATGCTGGATTTAAATTACAAATAATAATAATGATAATAATAATAATAATAATTTGAATGACAAGACCTTCCCCAATAAAACTAATCTAGTCTGAATAGGGCTTGTTAACCAGATAAATGTAAACTTTATTCATAGGACCTTTCTCAGGTCTATGACTATGTAGGTCAGAGTATAGAAAAATCCATGAAAACATTTGATGACATTGAAACACGGGTGCACTGACATCATGTACAAGCACAAGGGACACAACAGCACTAGCAGGTCAGCATCAATAATGCATGATGTGTGCATGTGTAGTCTTGTTATTAAATAACAGACAATAGAACAGACAGATAACCATGCCAATCTTATCTACATCAGCATAACACAATGGGAATGAAGAGAATTTAAAATTTCCAAAGATAGTTATTGATAACAGTAGGCCTATCAGATCTGGTTACCGGAGGGGCAATGGCAGAAAGAGGAATGAGAATAGAAGGTGAACAAAGGATACGGACAAAGGAAGGAAGCCAGCCGTACATGTCCTGCAATGGTATCAGTATTAAAACAGATTTCTCTTTTAGACAGACAGAGTTATTTTAGCTGTAGTGATTGCTTACCCCAGCAATAATCTATACTGTCAGTGTTTTATGTGTCCTATGGCTGAACGACCTACCGTATCTGCAAGTCCCCAGAGAACGGATATTCCATGCTGTGTAATGAAATATTATAACCTTTGCTGTCACATTGATGAAGTTAATCAGTGCATCTAAATATATTCATACAGCATGCACTTAACACAAATATCACACACACACACACACACACACACACAAACACACAGTGTAAGCATCATTAATACTAAGGAGGCTGACAGCAGAGTGTGTTTGGGAAAGTCTCTCTTTTCCTCCACTATTACTTTCTATAAACGTCTATCAGTTTGCTGCTGTACCGACTGCCTGGACCACAGGGTTCACGCTCACCCTGCGCTGGTTCTCTGAACACGCTTCAGACCTCTGGACTTCTCTGGCTGGTTACCACAGTAATTGCATGCCATTGCTCTTGTCACGTTTTCCCCAGTGACTCACTGTCTGCCGTGGTTAAATCCTCTATCCCCCTCCTCTTGTCCCCTCACTCTGCTTAAACTGGTCATCTAAGCTCCAGCCAGGGACATACCGCAAGGCATGATCAATAGGTCACACTTGAGAGAGGCCTTCCCTGCTTCTCTGCTCTCTTCTTGATACTGGCAGATTGACACAAAACAGACAAATACTCTTTGCTAGTTTGCTGTGTTTCCTTCGTTCTTATCTCCGGTGGCATGTCTGTCTTGACATTTTATTTTTTTGCTTGTCTCTCTGCTCCTGTTTTTACCATCTCTCCCGACACAATCTTTCTCACCTTTACTTTTTCTAAGGTAAATAAGATCCAGTGTGAGTAATTGAGAAACATTAGTGCAAACATCAGTGTCAAGGGGAAAAGGAGGAACCACACCAGAGACCACACCTGCTGCACTGATATGTGTGATCACTGGTTTTGGAGACATTACATTTCTGCTCAGCAGCTTTGCATTGCATTTATGTACCTTTAAATTTACATTTCAGCTGACTTAGCTAGTTCCCTATGATGAGTGTAACAGTAGAGCAAGTTTGAATTCCTTTACAGAGGTCAAAGCCAGAGTGCTCTGAAAATAGATGTAACAAATATTTCTGTCTCGAGTAGACTCATGCATAATAGAGAAGTGTTAGGAAAAGATGTAAAAGCCAGGAAAAAAAGGAAAAGAGGCAAACATATTTTTTTAATAAACAACACAGGAATAGCATGTATCAGTCAGTGGAACTACTCGTTTCCATAAGAAAAGAGCCCAAATTCTACTGTAGGCTGTCAACTGATATATGTATGACTAATTTGGTGCATGCATGCACATAAAGCATGACGAGAGATGACTTCATTATAGTCAGTAAATAGGTAACCGTGACACTGTGAGGTACTGGACAGGGAAAAATTATATATTGACCTACTCTATCATTTTCAGTTTGACCTGGAGCTTACTGTACAATTCTATGTCATTCTTCCACGATGAAAATATTTGTTGACAGGGAGCCTACAGGGTATTAGTACCCAAGAGTGAATGTCTCTCCCTCCTCCTACCACCCAATTCAGCAATGAGCAATGAACTGGCCTTTACATTCCAAGCATTCTATGAATGACGTAGTGGACTAAGTTCATTACAATAGTTTTTTATATATATTTAATCTCATTTTACCCCCTCTTTCCTGTTTATGTTTGCCCTTTTCCATGTTCTCTTGATTTTATCTTTATGACTATCATATGTGCAAATTATTGGAATATTTTTCAATTATAGTTTAGAGGTAAAAATGATACAAAACAGTGTGTGTGTATGTGTGTGTGTGTGTGTGTGTGTGTGTGTGTGTGTGTGTGTGTGTATGTGTGTGAGAGAGAGAGAGAGAGAAAGAGTGGGAAATGGGTTGGGACATGGGTCAAGACATGCATCTCAGTGACAAGCATCTCAGTGGATTTTCATTGTGTGTCATTGTGTTCGAGTGTCTGTAAATGAGTTGCGTGAGTTGAGTGCCAACTGTGCTCAGGAGTGGCTGTAGGAGAAAAAATATGTATTTCAAGGCCAAGATTTATTGCATCAAGAGTACGAAGTAGTACTGTGTGCACATGGGACAGACCTTGTGCCCTTGTTTTGATTAATTTCAGCACACAAGATGCATATTTGTTCCCTTGTTTTGGTTGATTAGTGCCCTAATTATTTTGTGTGCACAATTTCATAATTTATGCAAAGAAATTAAGAACTAAATGTATGTAAACATGTGCCTGCAATTTAAGCTCACGCTTGATTTAGCTTATTCAGCAATTTCATCCACTTGCCATAATTAGTTGAATTCATTTGATCGCCTTGCTTTATTAAGATTAATTTGCCTGATATTTTGCTGAATAAAGATATACATACTGTAGTTCACCAGTTATGTGTTGGAAAAGAGTGAAAGCTGTCCTTTCTATTTGCTATTACTTAGAGTGTTGAAGATATGAGTTATCGTGTTATGAGCCAGGAAGTAGAAGTAGGTGGAGCAATGGACAGGTTGCCACAGCGAAGGAGAGAGCAACACACCTGGTTAGAGACCTTAGCAGCCTTGGTCGCCAATGTGATATGAGTGGGGAAGCTGAAGACATGGAGGGCTGCTTGTGGGGGCTGAAAAAAGTATTTTGAGAGTCTAGGCAGCTGGGCAGAGCTCCTACTCAAAAAGGAGCAGATTCAATGAATGTGCAGTGCAAACCTGCGGGATCAGACTCACACTGAGATTCTTGGCAGTCAAGGTAGGAGTCACTGTGGTATTGACGACTGTGATTGAGACGTTTTGCAGAATGCAGGATTTCCAAGGGGAGAAGCTCAAAACCTGTCAAGACTGAGCTCGAGGTAGTAGGCAAGTATCCAGCTGGAGATGTTAGCAACGCAAGTGGAGAGTCAACCTATGAGTCAGCAGGAGGAAAATAAAAGTTCAGTCTAGAGTTGAGTGTCATTGGCATAGCAGTGGCATGAAAAGTTTTAAGACATTTTGACAGAGCAAAGCGTTTGAAGACAGCAAAGCGTTTGAAGACAGCAACGCTCTCGATAATACGTGTTGAGAGGAGTCCACAAGACCAAGAGAGTGCAGACACAGTTAGTGAGAGAGGGAGAGTAGTGGTAGAGAGGCGTGGTACTAGTTCATAGTGTGTAAATCAGTAGGAACGTATGGCAGGATCAGGACTTAGGAGAGAGAAGAAGCTCTAGCAGAGGAGCACAGTCTCAGAATGGGCCAGCTTGAGGGAATACTGATTGTTGTCCAAGTTTGTTAGAAGCAGCTCGTTCCGGAGTTTTTGGAAAGAAATGACAAAACGATAGCGGCCTGTAGTCTTCAACATCAGATGAGCTGTGATGGGATGGTTCCTTCACAAGAGGACTGATTTGAAAGCAGATGGCACTCAAGACAGATGCCAAGCCAGAGTTGATTGTAGTAGTTGACAAAGGGTGCAGATCAGTAGATTTAGAAGAGGGAGGAGGGGATGGCATTGAGAGGACAGATAGTAGGCTTGCTGGGGGAAATTAATTGTAAGATCTCCGCTGGGTAAAGAGAGAGCGGATCATTAAGCCAGAGTGTGTAGGGTTAGAGGAGGAGGTAGTGAGTGGATTAGCAAGAGCGCTAGAAGGGAGCTGGGAGAAAGAGCCTTGAAACGTTCTTCTCAAAGGTCACAGGAGAAACAGAGGGCAGGGGAGGACGTGGAGGGTGTCGAGGAGGGAAATGTAAACCGATAATAGTTTTCCAGTGTTTCAAAGAAGAAGATTGGATTTTTGAATGTCAGGTTGATTTAGTAGCCGGGATGGATGGATGCGACGATAAAGGAGAACAGAGAAGGAAAGTGAGCAGGGTCACCCGACACGCTCGATTTGTGACACGTTCCCTCAGCTGCACAAGCCTTGTGTGCTTGGTGTGCAAGGCTCTAGGCAATTAAGGGGCAAGTGGGGCCAGACAGGCAGGTCTAGGGGAGAGGGGACTGAGAAGGACGAAAGAAGATGAAAGGTCAGAGAGAAATGTGGAAGTGGCAGAGTCTGCGTAGGAAAGTGTCAGATTGAGGGAGAAGAGGTGGGAGGGACAGAGAGCCTGCAGATTTCAGTGCGGCTGATGTGTGAGTGAGTGCGGTGAGTCCAGGTTAGTTAGCACTAGTTAAGAGTATTTGACACAGATGCAAAGTGATGGTCTGAGACATGGAGAGGGATAACAGAGAAGGTAGTAGTGGCACAAGCTCTGGAGTGAACCAAGTCAAGTCTGTCTCCGGCTTTATGATTAGGAGGGAAATGCTGAGAGGGAGAGATCAAAGGCAGATAGAAACGAAATAATAAAATTAAACTTGAAATTAGCTGTTATTGTGTTTAATAAGCAGGCTATAAGAATGTGTAATATATTTCTTTACATTAAATTTGTTCTGAATCATATCTTAATCATATCTTAAGTGTTGTCCTGACACTGCGGCAGCGCCACAGTGCTGAACTGCCCACACAAGTAGCCAAACAATCAGTGCCGGCGCGTGCCAATCAGGCGCCCAGGCAAAACTAAAACTAATAATAATATGATGCTCATTGTTATTGACACACAAAGACCCACAGCATCAATCAGTTCTCTCTCTCTCTCTCTCTCTCTCTCTCTCTCTCTCTCTCTCTCAAACACACACAAGATACCACACAAAATAGAAAAATAGGATCATATACTATGAAAATTTGC
>OMOV01105885.1:0-12466 GCA_900312565.1 Beryx splendens | reverse complement strand
TGTGTGTGTGTGTGTATATGGGCAACGTTAGTGATTTATAAAATGGATACATAGAGTTGTGGAATTGAGCTCTTCATATCTATGATCTAGTTTGACTTCTTCTATTTCATTCTATTTTAAAGATACTGCTGAATAGCAAAGCTACTGCTGCTTCAGGATATCATCCCATCAAATCTCTGTACAATCTCTAAGCCTCAACCTTTTTGTGTGTTCCTCTGTTGTGTTCAACATGTTTTTTTGTGTATTGTTTTAGAAGCAACAGTATGCTGTTAACAGCCAAATACTTGTTCGTTTATGTTTTTCTCTTCTTTTTGTAGCGGGTCATGCTGTAATAACCTCTTGCAGACTACGCTGCCAGGTGAATAGAAGTTTTATTCTCGAGACCTTCCTCATGTTTTAAAGAAAATGTTGAGATTATCCAATGCACTAAACATGTTGTATGTTGAGCATTTGTTTCACCTTTGTCTCTCTTGGCAGGGCTGCAATTTGATCTTTGAAACTGCGTCGCAGTATGTCATGCATGTGCAGCAAGACGAACACAAGCAGGTGGGGCAACAGTTTCATATTTTCAGAAATAAAACCATCAGAAATATTTACATTGTTCATGACTTACAAAAATATTTCCTTGTGTGTATGTCTGTCACCAGATGTCGATGAAAATCTTTGGGCAAGGTACCGTTCACTTTTGTCTCTTGGTCTGATGTTAATTTCATCTATATATGACATGTTGTACGTTGATTTCACCCTCTTGCCCTTTTACTTACAGGTGCAGTAGGTGACCGAAAAGGTATTCTTTATTCAATTCAGTATTCATTCTTTATTCTCTCAATTTTATAGTCTCAAAATACTGGAACATCCTGTTGGTCGTTGAGTCGAAAAGAGTAGAAAAAAACTCACATTAGTCTTTTTAACGCAGATGCTATATGAAATCAGACTGGAGTTTTGAGCTAGCGATAGTGTTGTATGTGAAATGGATACCGGAGCACAGGAACAGACAGGAGTTGATCTGATCAATTAGTAGATTAGAAGTTTAGTGATGCGTCATTGGAGAGGAACAACATGAACAAAGTCAGTGATGTCAGTCTCTCCCTGCACTGTGATCTGTAGAGTGTCCAGTTACATAAATAACAGACTAAACACCAGACTCTTTGTCGCCACATGACACGTGAAGTCATACGACTGGCCCTGAGGCGGTACATGTGGTGTTTGGTTATCTGTCCCTAAGGCCTGACCGAGGTCAACCAACACAAAGAGGTTTGGTTGTGGGACATTTCAGTGGCAGCTACAGTCTTGTTCTCACATTTATTGGTTGCCAATCTCTTACTAACAAGGCTAAAAGTCCATGGATCAGATGTGTAGTGCAAGTGTGTCTCGTTTGGTACATTTCGGGAGGATAATTACATAAACTATGTACGGTATACTTAAAAACAAAAAATAAAAAAATATAAGACAGTTATTTAGATGCCACTTTGCAATGCATTTGCACATTATTAATTAATATGTGAACTTGTGGGTCACAGCAGTGTGTTTTTTCTAACATTTACATTCCCTCAGTAGTATCAACAGTTCCAAAAATTGGCTGGTGTTCCCTAATAACAGTGATGATCCACTGTACACGATGAGTTTGCCTGGCATCACCTGTGTGGTGGATTCGGTGTTGGTGGGCATGTAAAATCCTGCTGTCAATCAAATTGATTCAACTGACAAGTATTTTTGATATCCGGTGTTTTGCTCCCTACAGGTAATGCTAAACTTGTTAAATTAATCAAATATAGCAGTTCTCCCACCTTCCTCTCATCAGTGTCCCTACATGTTGGGAGAGAGGGATCATACAAAATAGGGAATCCTGACACAGCAATAATGAAACTGTCTTCAAAAGACGTGTACAGCTCGGCTCACAACCTGGTGGACAGAGAAAGGAAAGAATGCAAGAAAATCTATTGGTTCTCACCTTTTGAACACAAATCGCGTTCAGTGGAACATCGCTGTACTGCCTCAAGTCATTTCCATGGTTACTTCATGTCTGCCATATAAAAGATTACCAAAACTCTGATGACTGATTTTGCAATTTAGCAATGAAGAATTCCTCTGTTGTGATATTTCTCCTGACTCTCCTTACTCTCTTTCATTTCAGTGTTAGCACCCGTCCGACTCCGCTTGTGCATGTACCTCAAGGGGAGCTCAAGCCGAACTGAGCCAGTTATAGGTGAGGGGATGTAATCATTATGCTTATTTTTTTTAAAGGTAATACTGTTCCACAATGTCACAAAAACGAGTCCCGCCATTTCACATCATCTGACTGGACACTTTATTTCCCCCCCCCAGGTCTTCCCCAGATTGTGATGTGCCTCTGCACCCAGGCTGCTGGAGTCATACCGATTTACATATGCTTTGCTTGTGAGGAAGGTTTCCCTGAGACCAGCATCACAAAACACCTGGCGTCTCGAAGACATCTCATACACACGCTGGTGAGCGTCACCTTCAACCGCTGATTTTGTTTGTTTTCGTTAGGTTATTTACATAAATGGATTTATTTGGCCACTATAACTTATGTTCTGTTGTGAATAACAATTCAAACCCAATATGTGCACTCGGCAGATTTTCCCATAACTCGTGGTAACCTGTGTTTGTTCCATAGCTGCACCAGAATCCGTGGCTGTTGCCTTTTGCCTGGGAGAAACATCTGGATGTGAACGTCTTACAGTCACTTGCTTGGGAGGAGGAGAGGGCTAGAGGACAAAACGATATGATGCTGAAGGTAAAAAGCCAACTGAAAGAAGAGAAGTTGCATGAGTCTCCTCCTTTTCTTTTCTGCTATAATGTTCTACTCTAATGAAAGTGATCTGACCAGCTGCATTGCATGCCAGCCTAATAGTGGTAAACAAAATGTAACTTAAGAAGCAACCCTAGAATAAGATGCATTATACAGATAGCCAGTTACTGTAATATGTGAATTAAAAGGTTAATCCTCTGCAGACTCGATCATTTTCTTTAGTCTTACTGATTGGGCCTCTCTTCTTGCTCAGATACTTGATGTCCCATGCCACTTAATGCAAAGGCTTAAGCCACCCTTCTATCCAAATGGTAAGTATTGGCCTTGCCACAAACTAATCAGGGCTGCTCAAACTGAGACACTTACTGAAACTCGAACAGGGAAAAAATATTCAGAGGTGCCATGAATGCCTTCAAAGTCAATGGAGGGACGTGAATGAAGCACTAAATTCACCTCACGCAGTTAAGTGAAAGCCAGTAAGCTTCAAACAAGACTCTGCAGGCGCCTGCAAATTTCTTCACCCACCTAGATATTTACAAAGGGAAACATTTGTAATTGTAATTGTGACCAATAACACTGACCAGTGACATGTGCGTAAAGTTTATACAAGCTAGAGTTCCCAAAGAAGGTGTTGATTGTGCTAGCTGCCAAGCCTGCTGCAGAAAGATTACGATGCAAACATGATAGGATAAAGACATATAATGCTGAAGCATCCTTTCAAGTAATTAACATAGTGTCATCGTTCTTCATCCGTGTTCTTTGACATTGTCTGCAGTGTTGGAGACACTTGAGGCCTTCAGATATCACTTGAAACGTGAAGGTTAGTGATGAATACGGCGCTGAGCTGTTGCTTCATTTTAATTAGCTGAGTGATGTTATTTATTTCTGATCACTTTTGTCTAACTTGTGCACGTCTCTCTCTGTGCGTCTGTGTGTGCGCCTGTTCAGTTCCAAAGTGCGACACAAGCTGCAAACCTGAAAAAAGCCCGAGGTTTCCCGTGCTGGGTGAGTACTGCAGAGGAAATTCCGTTCTATGCCAGACTACAGAGATCAGCTCTGTATATTACACATCACACTCTGGATACCTGGACGATTGCTCACCTATGCATTCCTTCTCTGCACACGTAACCTTACAGATGCAGCGGGTGTTTTTGATACGCACATACCTTCCTTCTCCTCCTCCAAATAAGAATATACAGTATTTATGTCTACAAATATGCAAGATGAACAGTGTATGAGAAAATTCTCTTTCCAGGCTTTATTGTCCATGTGTCTGCAGGCCAGTTGGAATTGCAACAAAATTGGCGTATGACTCTTCTGAAAGGCTGTCAATATTGTGTTCTTGTCATGGGAATGTCTGTATTTCCTCTTCCCTTACCTCTTCTGTCCAGGCCAGCAGTTTCTGGTTGTGCACAGAGAGAAATCCAGAGGCCAGGGATTCCTGTGTTTGCTTTGTCAGAGGAGGCTGTTGAGAGATGAGTGGAGTTCTCATGTGTTCAGTCGTGAACATGTGGAAATGTTTCTGGTGAGTGTGTATATATACAAATCTTGTCAATTGAGAAGTAGTAACACATCTACATCTCCGTTCATTCTTATAGTCCAGCAGGTCACGTTGAATTCTCCATAGAAATTCTCTCACTTTGTTCATTCCCCAACACACAAATTGACACGAATTGTCACTTTAGTGAGGTGGTTTATTCACTTATAAGATGGATACAAATCAAACCGATAAATTCAAACTAACGCAAATATGAATGATAACATGAAAACACATCCCGCAAAACTCAACCGTGAACCTGAACCCCTGTCTCATGGCAGAGTCTTGCCCAGCAGTAGCTTATCTGACCTTTTTATCTCAGTGTGAAGGGGTCTGTGACCCCCCTGAGAGTCTGTTTTTGCTCACACTTGCAAATGTTGGTTGGACTGGCTTGTTGGGAGGCAGGATGTAGAGATTTAATGGATGGTTTTCATTTGTTGGTGGGTGTAATGGAAAAATACAGCAGTAACTGTCCTCTACATTAACCTTTTGATGAAGATAATCATGTAGAGGATCATGTACAGTTTATGACTTCTGCAGTTGTCTGACCAGATGAAAGAGGTTTTATTCAATTCAAGAAGCTTTATTGGCATGACTATATGGAAGTATAATATTGCCAAATGTCCTTGCTTCTGCCCTGATCGAATGCTCCACAGAGGTCTTATTATATATTCAGATTTGTTACATGTCAGACCCAGACTTCCTGCTAAAACATCATCTAATGTTCATTTAGCATGTATGTAAGAGCTGTCTTTGTCTGTATTGTATAAAAGGGAACTTGAAGCAGAGAAAGTTGCTCACTCAGCCTGAACCCTGTTGAAGGTTGTTTGTGCTCGCTTGCGCAGGTGTATCGAATAAATCACAGGAAGACGACTTCTACGATCTCAAGTCTCTTTAATGATCTCGAGTTTCCACCACAGTGGCTTCTTGCGTTCTTTCACTTCCGGCTCTGGATCTGCTGCTGTGACTTTTGGGTCAAGGAGAAGAGCTGTGAAAGACCCCTCCCTCCCGGTGTGTGCCAGCATCAACTTAGAGGAAGATGACTAATGACATCAACTTTAGTCTGATATTTAGAGGGGGTGATAACACAAGTAGCAACTATTTTGTTTTTTTATAAGAAACTATTATTACTGAAGTGTCGATGGTAATTCGCTACACCACTCATTACTGGTAAAAGTAATAAATTACTGCATTCAGTAATGTGTTAACACCTAATACTAGTTATCATATGACTTGTCTACCTGTTTTAAGATGTTTACCAGCTGCGACAGCGTGTGGCTGGTATTGTTTTCACCTTGTGAGTCTCTGTGTGTGTCATCATGGCAAAATGTGGTCCTGGAGACACCTGTTGTAGCGGGAACTACCACAGAAGCGGTTTGAGTACTTTGAAAGTGAGTAAGTCAGTCCAGTAGGGGTGAAGGAAGGAAAAAGAGAGGGAGCGGGAGGAGTGTAGACGGAGGAGTGTAGGAGTGAGGGCCGTGCTAGGCACGGCTAGACTATTTTTAGGGGGAATTCCTGTAGCCCACCGCACCATTCAGCTGGCTTCGTTATATTTGAATGATGGTCTTTGGGTGACATAGAAACTAAAGCTGCCAGGTGTGTGTGTGTGTGTGTGTGTGTGTGTGTGTGTGTGTGTGTGTGTGTGTGTGTATGAAGACCGACCTTGTCCAATTTGTTTGAAAAAGGCTATGAGGTTGTTAAAAAGATAACAAATTCGGAACGGTGGATTGCTCTGTAGCTGCATGTCGAACATCCGCTGTTTTATATCTTAATCTGTCAAGAATGTGACCTGGGATCATTTTGTTGACTCTGGACAGAAGCCCGTTTCCCTCATTAGCTCTCAGTGGAAGGATGTTTAGTTGTCTGTCTGCGGCCAAATGTTGTTCTATGATAAGTCGATACAAAAAGAAACGTCTTTCTTCAAGGGAGAGGTTTGTATAGCGGTTCTGCACAAATCCTCCGGCGTGACCCTCCTGCAGTTGTCTCCAGCTCTCATTCCGTGTGCTTGGGACTTGATTTTTTTGTTTGTGGGAAGTAAACTTAAGATTGAAGAAGAGGACTTGTGAAATTTGCAAGTCTGAATCCCTCAAATAGCTGGGAAAATCTGGGCAGGGGACGGGAACGAGTTACACTCTCTCCTTACGTAACTACTACTGAGTTGCCCTTTAGCAAGGCACGTAACGCCTCACCGCTGCAGTGGAGCTGCTCAGTGGGAGCTGTGGCTGCACCGGGCTGCTCACAGGTGTGAATGTGTGTAACTTGATGAGTGTGTAGCCGGGTGTTGCTGGGGGGGGGGAGCAAGTTCACTCAGTCAACCTTCCCTGGGTGAATGAATGTTGAAAAACATATCTGCTTTATTGCCTAGTTTGGTGGAAAGCAACAGGAAATGGAGAGAGAAGGAATGACGTACAGTGTTCTGGAGGCCATAAGGCAAACTCAAACCGACAATGCTGCTTTTACCAGGAGCTGCAAGGCATCTCGGTAAAATAAAAAAATTCTGAAAGAGTTCAATGAAGGCTTGAAACTTACTACGCTAAAAATGTTGGTACCCTTATGCAATTTTTGTGCCCTGAAAAAAGCAGTATGCAGAACTTACAGTATGTAGGATCCCATCTACCTGTCAAACTAAGATGGCTGCAGTAACCTGATCCACTGTTATTGTCTCCCTCCCTGCCCAGGCTTTTGGTTGAAACTGGACACAGACGGCCCCCAGAATGGCAAGCGGGCTTTGGATGCACACACACACACACACACACACGCATGCACTCCCCTCTCCCACCTTGTTTGTTCCGAATCCCCTTTGTTTTGTTGAGTTTATTTATCCAATAAAAAAGTTGTCACATCTGTCCAGGGAAGTACAACAGATGTCAGCACACTCTACACACTCACACTCACACGCACACACACACACACACACACACACACTTACAGCCCCTTGGCAGCCAGCCATTTCTCCCATTACTAAACCCTTCAGAACCCCGATGAGGGAGTTGTTGTTGTACATTTGTTTCCACACCCTCAAAGGGAGAATTTCGGCTTAACCCTGGGCCTATTTTGAACTCTTTTAGTTTGTCGTTTCCACGGCGTTCAACATGTGTCCCTGGTTTCCTCCATAGGTAAGCTCCTCGTCTCCACTTGTGAGTTTCTGCATCTGGCTTCTATGAGAGCTGCAGTCAAAGGGAGATCCTGTAGTTCTTGTTGCAGTGTAAGCAGCACCCAGTTTTTGGCTTTTACCTTGCTCACACAAGACCCTTTGGGATAGAAGGGCCCGGTTAATATGGGATGGTAGGTTGGGGGGGAAAGTAACTGCAGGTCAACAAGGGGGCTGTAACAAAGGGCTGAAAACTTTTTCTTCTTTTTTTTTTGGTTTCTCTCCCCCTACTTCCTCAGTACTTGCTTTGTTTTTACTGCTTCCAGGCCCCGCGTCTCAGAGCTCACGCTCCCGGTGTGATCCAGCTTCAGACCTAACTGAGCTCCCTTTGCATTTGGCCACATTAACACCAAAGTGTAAATAGTTTACATTCCACATACAAGTGAAAGTAGAAAATACAAAGTAGAACAACAATTTTTTTTGGATCACTTGGTTGCATCATCTGACTTTTTGTATTTTTTTCTCTTGTCTGTAATTTAAAAAAAGTTACATACTAATAGGATAATTGAAATATGGAGGACGAGCTGGTGTATGCAGTATGCTAATTGGCAAAAACAAGTTATGAAGTAAAGAAAATGACACATGCAGCATTAAAACATATTTACGATGGAAAACTCCGTCCAAGTCTGTGTGAGTAGTTGAGATGCGTTGTTAACGTCAGGTATAGATCAGATGAGGATCATTCATATCTTGACACCTGGATGAAAGACATATGTTAATAAAAGAGTTAAAGGGGGCTTTCTTTGAAGTCAGATGTGAAAAACAACATTGGGCATTTTTGTAAATGGGATCGTAATGTCAGACGGAGCCAGATAATGAGAACATTAACAACATTAACAGCACCTGTTGTAAGGACAATAACATGAGCATTTGCCCCCTGAAGTGACATAGTTAGTCTCCATTCATGAAAGGCCAGCAGCAAGTTCACACATCGCATGGCTTCGTTTCAAGTCCTCTCCATTAGTAAACAAGCTCGTTGTTACTTTCCCACTGCTTTTCTGTTTGATTATAAGGCTATATGTCAGTGATAATGGTCCTTTCAGCATGCCTCTGGGGTCACAGGTGGAAAGGATTTTTATTGCAAGTTAGCAAAGCGGGAACATTAGAACACAAACACACTAACACACACACACACGCACACGCACACCCCAACATATGAAACTCATTTATCAGAATTCACTTACCAATCCGTTAACCGTCCTGCTTAGTCTCCTGTGTCACATGTATCATGTACAGTTTAGTATGTCTCACACACACACACACGGGTACTCGTGGCCTGTGTTAATTACCCAGCCGTAATAAGCACTTGGACCCAAACTGAGCTTGATAAGACCACTAATGACAAATGTGATTTGGGAAATTCCCCTTCTCTCTCTCTCTCCCTCTCTTTCTCCCTCTCATACATCACATCTTAATTATTGCTCCTCTAATGTGTTGTGCTCAGATTTACTCTTTCATATTTCAAGACAGACGAAGCAGCCTGTAATTATTGTCTGTCACTGTTGCCATGGAGATAATATCTCCAGTCACATGACGGCCTCCCAAGGTGACCAGGAAGTGGTTTCACGGCAGCATGGTGTAGGGGGTTATGGGTAAAAGTGACAGTTGTGTGCACAGCGCCGTCCCTTGATTTATGTGGAAGCTGTAATGACGTCATATTCAACAGTGGAAAGGGTAATAAATTAGACACTAGCTAATGGAGGAACTTTCTTTGTGCCTCTGCTCTCTTGCTCTCTTTCTCTTCTCTTCTCTTCTCCTCTCCTCTCCTCTTCTCTCCTCCCACCCCCTCCTCTCCTGGAATTCCCCTCATTCCAAATGCTAATCTGTCCAACTGGCAAAATAGGACCGGGGTTGCACCACTTCCCTATGCTTTCTGCTCTACACTCCTCATTACCCGTTGTGGGATGAGTTTATTTAGTCATATTAGGCAACTCAAGGTGGGATTACCAGTCTCCTGCTGGAAAGCTCCCCCCCACAGCATGACGCTGCCAGCAATGCTTCGTGGTAGAGAGACGGTGTTAGGTGATGAGCTGTGCCCAGTTTCCACCAGACATAGTGCACTGCATCATGTCCCGCCACTTACTGCATCCTGCCATGATCAGTTGAGTGTAACTGTAGCCAATGAGTGTTAAGTACAGACACACAAAAGAGACACGAAAGAGGAGGACAAATGATTATTAAGGATTTTGCATAACTTGTACAATCCTCTGCCCTTTCCCCACAAAGTGCGCATTCATTTGACGTTTGCCAGGGATTGGAAAAGTATGACGGTATTTATAACTTGTTGCCTGTGTGTTATTCCAATTAAGATGCAGTGTAACCTAGTATTCGATCTCACAGGGTGTGAAAACTTGGCAATGGCTGATCTAGTGTTTTTCAAGGCAGCAGGAGGTTCGTCATTCTAATAGACTTGACTTTGATCATTTGGCTTCCACAAGTCTTTTGCTCGCTCGCAGACAAAACACACACACACACAGCTTGTTACGGTAATAGTGAGCATGTACCATAGGTATGCTGTCAGTAATAAAGCCATCGACATCTCTTTGATCACAGGGATTGGCCGTCTCCAGGGAATACATGGGAGAGGATTAAGAGGCCCGTCTTCCAGGGCGCATTTGTTTTGCGCCAATTAGAAGAGACAAATAGGGATGTTGTGTGTTGTTACTCTGTCATATGGATTGACTACTGTGGCATCAGCAATGAGCTGATGTTCGTAATCTAAGTTTCATGGATGCATAGAGTACAAGACCCGCACCAGACGAGTTTAGCGTGGGATTTGTCAGGTTCAGTGTATCAATGTGACGAGCAGCTGATGTGGCATTCAGCGCAGCAGGAGCCAAAGCTGAGAGAAGCAAGCTTTTGACCAGAAGGTCTTGGTCTGTCTGGAAAAACCCAGTCTTCCAGTCCGTCTGGAAAAATCTGGTTGGGGGGGGAAAAGAACAAGACACGCTCAGTCTCACCGCCTGCACCGTCTACCGTCAGTGTGCCCTTGAGCCAGGCATTTAACGTCCAGTCCTTTCCAGCGGAGCTGGAAGACTGTGGTGGATGTGTGTATGATGTACGTAATGCAATGTAACCCTCCCTCGCCCTACTTCAACTACCCTTGTTAAATCTGCATTTAAAAAAAAAAGCATTCCCTGAGTTTTTCCCAGGAACAAGGAAGTTCTTTTCAGTCTAGCACAATGTGCAACACTGTGATGTGAGCAGGGCGTGACCGGTGACGTTCTCTTCTGTTTCCGCTGTGTTTTGACAGACGGTCGGAGGAGGAAGTAGACATGGACAAGGTGACAGCTGCCATGGTGCTGACCAGTCTCTCCACCAGCCCATTGGTCAGGAGCCCGCCTGTCAAAGTTAGCGGTGAGTTCCTCCACCTACACTCTCCTCACAGCACCCCAAAAAAACTGCTAAGTGGAGGGCGACCTGCTGACACAGTTAGCTTTTGCAGATCCGATACACTTTCAGCTTCATGGGTTTAAATCCATCTGAACCCCACTGTTACATCATTCTTCCTCCCCTATCTCTAAAACACTTAAACAGCTAACAGCTCAGCCTAGCCAGTCGTCTGAATGCTCTGTTACACGCAGACTTCTTATTCCCTCACGGCTGTTATCTTGTAAATGCATGCGCAAGCTTACACCGATAAATTACCGCCACCTGCCGCGCTTTAGGATTCCCTCGTCAATGGCCGAGTTCTGCGAATCCTCCGAAAGGCGCAGTGAATCTGGATCACTGCCACTCGACTCAGTGGCGGAAATCCAAAGTGCTCCTGTCAATGCAATCACATGCAACCGCTTGGAAACTCTGCGCAACCAACCAACCAACCAACCGACCGACCGACCGTTCAACCAAGCATACATGCAGCCAACCTTCCAACCACCATGCGTGTGTTACCACAGTTCAAGCAGTGCGTAGCACACACTCACACACATCATACACACCCACGCGTTCACGCACACATGCACAAATTGGATTTCATATACCAAGCGTACAGTTTTATCTTAATGTACTCATACAAATGTCACGCACATGTACACATGTTAGACATACAGTGTGCATCCACATCGGTACACACACACATAGGTTGTCATGCGTAGTGCCTCCTTACATGTGTGTCTCGCCCTGCGTTGTCGTTTTTGTTGTTGTTTTTACTGCTACTGCCGCAGACCTAAAAGCGGTCGCCTCCCTCAGCAGCTTAAGGTCACTGGCATTCGACAATATGATTTACTTTTACCAACACCAAAAGCAAAATGCAGAGTAGTTTTCTTATTGTCGGTGAGCCACTTCCTCTTTCATGTGAAAGTACTGTGCGGAGGTAAAAAGCACGTCTCCCCACTCTGACTACACTGGACACACTGGGTCTGCTTTTATCACACACACTGTACACACACCGTCTTTGTCCTTTTCTCACACACTCCTTTCATACACATAAATACACACCGCATACACACAAACACGCGTACACTCTCTCACACACGCTTACACACACACACACGCATGTACATACACACACCAAACCTTTCCCCAGTCTCTATCTTCCGAAGGTAAAGTGTCTTTTGTTGCTGATATTCAAAAGAAAAACCTTCCTTTGATCTCCTAAAAAAACAAGACCTTGAAACTATCTCCTCGGAAACACAAAGTAACCTTTCTTTTTTTGTCACACTCAACAATGCTGCTGTACAGGCTCGATGTGTGAAGTGCAAATAAAGCTGTCTGAACTGAATTGAATGTCTTGCTCTTCCATCAGCATCTGCAAATGTGACCAGAGAAGCTGTCGTTCTTATTAGATTAACTCTCGCTCACTCTCGCTACCCCTCCTCTCTACTTTTCCTTCATCCCCCTTACCTTCTCTCCTCTTCTTCTCCACGTCCCTCCATTTCTGTCCCTCACGCCTCTCCCCTCTTTTCTCTCTCCCCAGAGGGTCTGTGCGGTTCGTGGAAGGACAACGGCTCAGCCGGCCCCTTCACCCCCTCTAGCTACAGCTCCTCGGGGGGCTACTGGAGCTGGT
>OMOV01105822.1:0-10911 GCA_900312565.1 Beryx splendens | reverse complement strand
CACGCACGCACACACACACACACACACACACAAACACACACGCACGCACGCACGCACGCACACACACACACACACACACAGCAGTGCATTCACGCAACTTAAAGGGACTATACAAGCTTAATAAATCTCACTGTAACCGCAAGGGAACAATTAGAAAAGTGTACTCTTTTTCTCTCTCTCACACACACACACACACGCGCGCACACACACGTACGCACTCTGGGGCGACTCACAAAACACGCAGGCATTTACACACCCAGCATTAAATATGCATCGGGCGCAACCGCACAACCGCTGAGCAATCTTGATTTTTGTGCAACGCAACAACATTTCCGAGACAAATTTAAAAAAATTAAAAAAAGGACTGAACTTGGATGGACTGCATGCCTGGTCGACTCCAGCGGTCAGCTTGCAGCCTATCTTACTTTCTATGGATACCTGTAATTGTTGAGGAATGAGACACACACTGCCTTTTATTATATCTATTGGCAATACAAATCCAATGTATGAGAAAAATCGGTTACACCCACCAAATGCCATTATTCCTGCAAAAGTGACCACTAATCGGCGCAGATAATTCAAACAACACATCTCGGTGAAGGTGAACAAACCCAGCACACAGCACAGAATAAACACTCTAACCAACTAACGGCTGAAATATGAATCTGTGTTGAGTGCATGCCATCATGAACTCTCGCATGAGTCGTACGAGACAATCAGCGCTCACTTTTACGGTCATTCCTTACCTTGAGAGACGAACAAGTATCCATTGTTTGCCGCCGTCAGCTCTATCCTCTCTTCCCCCTGGTTTGGGGCTACAGCCGCTCCCTTCCCGTGCATCTACTAATTCCCGGAGAGGAACTGCAAAAAACCCAAGTAGCTACTACCTACCCAGCCGCATCGTTTCGCCTCTCCGCGCCTCTCTGCTTGACAGTTCTCACCAGCTAATGCTCTTAACCTGCGCTGGGAGCCGAGCTGCGACGGAGAGCCTCACAGCATATTTGTAGTTTCCCCTTCAAGTTGTGTCTTAAAAATAACTACCTCGGTCGGATACTGTGTGTGTGTGTGTGTGCGGGTGTGCGTGTGTGTGTGCGCGCGCTGTGTACCTCCAGCAGCCAGTATTTCCAGACGAGGTTTTAAGGGTGCTGCTACATGGCACGCGGCACTCTTGTTTCCTCCCGGCGGTAACAGTAGTTACTTGTCAGTGACAAACGTGTCCTTGTAAATTGTTCCCTCCTGTTTGGCAGCGGGCCCACGCGCAAAACACACTCGTCCAAGTCGAAAACGACAGGTGCAAATAATACATCCAAATGTTTTAAACGATGCAAGTTTTTGGTTGTTTTTTTTTTTGCCGAGGGCGAGCAGATGGAGAGGCGCGAGTCTTTGGCGCGAAGTCTCTGCGCTAGAAAGACTGCACTGACGCGGCGGATAGCCTAACCCTAGATGGCACAAACACCATGAGGTATCACCGAGCCCCCCCGCGAGAACATGCAGGAGGGCGGACACAGGCAGGTCGGCAAGTACATGTGCCTTTAGAGAGACATAGCCCTGCCGTGGCGATCACACGCATTATGCGTAAAATCTGGAGCCACTTTGGCACGGCGTAGGCAGTGCAGTGTTGTCCGCAGCAGATTAAGGACCGACCACGGATTAGTGTGTTCTTAACGGTGTTTAGCCACAGCAAAGGAGCCTATCAGGTTGTGGACAGACGCACTCCTGGGCTTACTTTAAAGAAACGGAATACGTTACTCGTTACTCGTTCCTAAAGCAACGTTATTACGCTGCTTATCCCGCCCACGCAGCAATTCCTTACACTACTTGCGTCGCTTTTCCGTTACGCACGCCCCAATATTGGCGTTGCATCCTCTCTGACCTTCAAAAATCTGGGGGAAACTGCATGCACTTCCCTTTCCTGTGAATGACCAGGGAAACAAAATAACGTCCATGACCGACCGTTTTGTCTATAAAGGGACTACTAACTAACTAAAGGGAATACTTCCACCCAGAGAAAGTATAAACTTCACTGCCATTTCTCATCTAAACCAGTTTAAACTGTGCACTTTTGAGGGAAACGCATCCAGAAATGGTGGTGGGATGTTTGGTTTTCGGATAATTTAACTTCTTTCTGATATATAGAGCGGGAGGTAGCAAATTTAACGACTTAGAATTTGGATTGGTGACTGTAATACTATAATAAAAATTGAGATAATTTGTTACACTCCTCACTGGAAAAAGTAACAGGATTAGCCTACTGTACAGTAACCCAACCACACTGGACAGATAGTTTACCCTAGCAAACCACACTGTAAACCTAAGAAAATGATGAAAAGACACCAAATGTCTGCTTACAATAGCTATTCATCAAGTGTAACATAACAATCCTAACCAGACAATGTGTATTTTCTTGAATATCAAATTTTTCAATCACCAAAACTGCACCCATGTTTGTTTTTGTATAGTCTGTTATAAGGGATCTGGGCTTATTGATAGTCCCCTGCTGTTTAATCCCTGATTAATAAATTAATAGTCGCTGACACCAATTCCCACCGACTCCATTCACCACACAGTCAGAGTTAAGGCAGTGATTTAGCTGTAGCAGATAGACAAAAGGCAGGACTCTCCCGCTGTCACAACAGTTTACCAGAAGTTTTTTTTTCTTCCTAGTGTTATTTACCAAAAAAGAAACCTTTGGCGGCTGACACACAGCTGTTGGACTCTATGGGTGGAGTGCATGAGGCGGTCTGTCTCTCCCTCCTCTTCTCCCTCCTTTTCTTTCCTTTCCCTCTCTTCATTATCGATGCAGACGGTAGGAAACAGGGCTGCTATGCCTGTCTTGCCCACTGCGCCATTGATCTGTGCTTAGATCCCCTCTTCAAATCCACTTAAAGCAACATTCAGGGGGGAGACATTCAATGGGGTAAAATATTTCATTATTTCAATTACCACTCAAGATCTGTTATAGTGAAAAATATCCCCAAGGGAAATATTGTAACTGCTTTGCATGTAGCATGCAGGATGCTGCAGCTTTGCAAATGTTTGGAAGACAGCAAAGGAGATGTACAGTACCTCACCAAAACACAACTACAGTTCGAACTGAAATGCTGATATGAAATTTAATGTTATAATTACATTAGTGACAAAACTGCATCAGAAGAGATCTTAGAAAAGAGATAACAAATTCAAGTACTAACCTTAACCAAAGTTTTTAGTTGCCTAAACTTAACCATTAGCTAACCTATTGATGTGACAAACAAGTGAAAATGACAAGTCCAATTCCTGCTATTGTCACATAATACAATTTGTGGAACGTAATCTTCACATAATTTGTGTCCACAACATACTGTAGTCTGTTTCAGAGTTTGTGCTCATTTCAAAAAATGACTGTTGGCTGGTGAAAAGGCTAATGAAACAGGCTGTTTCTAATTTCACTTTGACACATAGCTATGGGTGTTGTGACTCTTGTGCATAGCCCTTGAGCTATAGAAGTCATTATGATAATGATTCCAAACAAGGCTTTTAGCTGTAGTTTAATTACAGCAAAAGCACTTAACGTATTTGCTCACGAGCTCAATTTTACACAAAACTGCACTGTCCCCATGCTGTGTAAATGGAAGTAGAGACAAGGCACGATTTATTTATTATATTTTTAAGTGCACTTCAGTACAAAACTGTCACAATACAATTTACACTGACAGATACGGGATGAAAACAAAGAGAAATCTGTCCTAGAGAAAAATGTAAAAGGACTTGGAAACAGAATGAACCAGACAGTAAACAGACAAAACACATTGTCACGTACTCGACAACAAACACAATCAAAGCATGGGCAAACGCCGTGTCAGTCATTCATTCATTCAACCTTTATTTAGATCTCGGAGATCACTGAGGGTATATCCTCGTTTACAATGATGCCGAAAGTACAGAGTAAAATACACATAGAAAAACAACCACGAGAAAACAAACAAACAACAACAGAGCACAGTCAAACACAGTTAAAAAGTTACATTCGTGAGTGGTGCAGTTTGTAATTAAGGTTTTAAAGTGACCCAAATGTACAATAGGATGAATGAATAGTGACTATAGGACCAGTTTAATAAAGAAGTAATATATGAAGGCAAGTTGCCATTAAGGGCTTCATAAATAAAGTAAGTGGGCAGGTGAGACAGTAACGATTATGTGGTTTTGAGCACGTTCAGTGGGATACAGATAGAGGAGGCAGGGTGGACCGGCAGTGGGGGAAGCAGTTCCACTGGGAGGGAGGTACTTTTTGACACTCTTGGATGCACTCTCTGACCTCAAAGCTTGGGTCCTTGACTTCCGCTACTATGTATTCTCAAAATCACAAGAAAACTGCATTTTGATGGGGTCTTGCCTCCATAGTTCGAGACCCTTCCAGTTGAAACAGGATGTTTGGGTGGGACATACAGTCATGTGGGGAGGGACTGGTCAAAATTTGGACTTGAAAAGAGAGAAGCAGCACATTATGTTGGTGAAGCAATCCTCTGTGAAATGCTTAGCTCATCTTCTTGAGGCTGTCAACACAACAAAATGGTGTGCTTACCAAACAATTGACCAGCAGAGTTTGAAATTGACACTGGGTAAGCACCAATTAGGTAACACCACACAGACATAATACCACCGCAGTGATATTATTGGTTGGAATTTTATGTACGCCTACTGGTGCGCCATGAAGTAAGCACTAAAACATGCTGTTTTCCAGGGGGGTAATTGGATATAAAAATAAACGAGTCCTAAAGCCCGGATGAAGGTCTTGTGACCGAATCATCGGTAATTATTTCCACATAAAGTCAAGTAGCAAGAATACCAGTGTGCTCAAGTAATTTGTTTATGATTTAATGACACACTTATCATCTGAGAACCTGTAATAAATACAGGGGTGTGGAGTGTTCGGTAAACGAAATAGCCTGCAAATAAATGAGAAAATGAAAATAATAATGGGTGTAATGTTATGATACGGCACAACAAGGTGGGCAAGTCTCGTGTTTTTATTTCATTGTGCCTTTAAAATGAGAGAACAACTGTAACCCTAACCCAATTTCTGAAGCACCAGAGAGGCTTGAATGATGTAATTGGTGAGAGAACTAACTAGAACATCTAACAGAGTGCATCACAAGGGTTTCTGGGGAAAATTGGTTACGAAGTATATAGTGTGCTCATTTGTATGCTTCCTGTGCATATAGAAAATAGGTCATCCACATTGACCTGAGGCACTATTGAACAAATATAACAACATGGCAGCGTCAGAACGAGAATCAGCTTTGTCTTTTAAGTCGTTACAAGCTGACAAGGGAATGTGATCGGCGTCGACCACATCAGCACTCCCGCTTGAGCGGGACGTCATCGACGTCAGAACCACAGTCACTCCTCATCTTTCATCATACACTGAAACACATCTTCAAGCCGCACCTTGGTCTCTGTAGTTTTCACACAATTGGGGATTCATCAACAGTGACCTTTTCCACTGTTAGACTTTTTCAGTATCGTCCACATCATCTCTGAAATCACTTCTTAGAACTCACTGTTATCGACTTGCTTTTATCATCTTTTATTATTGTAATCGTCCTTCACTCTTCCTTTTTAAGTTTTACTTTCATATTTCTTGCTTTGCTTACAGTGCTATTTACTTTCGCTGATGTGTTTTGTTTTTATTTACTCCTTTGTAGCTGTGTTTTGGGAAGGGCTGCACTCAAAATTACTATTATTATTTCTTGCAATCTGATCTCATGGCCTCAAGAGCAGCCTCTTGGTGCTCTCCAATCCTATCAAGGGATAAGATAAGGCAATTAAGGCAAATCTGATGAAATGAAAGGGCTTGTGGCGGTTCTAAAATGGAAACAGAAAATGAAAACACTTGTCCTAGAAACATCCACAACAAGTTTAAAGTTGTCTCTTGAGGAAAAGATGAGAAATATTGCTTTTGATGTTTCTGACAATTATCACAATGCCATGCACTTGATGAGTGGTGTCTCCCATTCAATATCAACGTATTAATAATCACATATATCTAGATTTAAGATAATTTATGTCAACAAAAAATGGGGAAGAATTTCTCAGTTGCACCAATTAGACGTGTTTGACTTCTGTGATGTGAAGGCGACCTGACAACTTTACGGGAAAGACGCATGGCCCCGATCGCAGGTTATTACGTATGCAGTCCGTCAAAGGTGAGGTTGATAGAGCTTGGTTTGTTTATCCTTCTCTATTGATCTCACATCTGCATATGTCGATTGGCGCTCAGATCAAACTCTATCCGTGTGCATGACCTGTTGACCAACCAGCCTCTCTGGGGAGGACGTGACTCTGGATAATCTCCTTAACAACACGGCTATAACACGGAAACAGAACAAGAACGGATTGAGTTATCGGCATGACATCGTAATTTCACGGTCCCCACAGCTAATTCTATCACTCCCACAATTGCTCACATGACCTTTCATGACCTGTGGAACATTTGTAATTGACTTGTTCACTGCAATCATATCAAGATCATATCAGTTGCAGGTACATTAAACATAACATGTACCATCATGACCGCATGCATGATCACAAGCCCAAAAATTATGATGGAAGGAGTTGGTTTAATTGTAAAGATTGAAGGCCACAGCTGAAGATAACAGCTGAAGCTGTTTGTTGGCTTGTACTGTCTGCTCTCATGCTGACATTAGAATGTCTCATTCTGTGAGCTACTTGAGAATTTGATTATTTTCCTTATTGCAAAATATCTGAAATAAACATCTTGAATAAAATCAATTCCAATATGAAATTATATATGTGCACTCATCAAATGAAATATTTATGGAGTGATCCCTCTGCACATTAGTGGTAGCTGATACTGCAAATACTTCTTGAGTTTTGCATTTTTCAGGTCAAGGTAGGCATCCACTATAAAACCTCTAGTATACACTTGATTTTCTCTGAAAAAGTGAACTCACCTTGTCACTTTTATTATCTCATGCCTACAATAAATCTTTCATACACGCTCTTTCATCCATAGGTGCAATTACTGAAGCCTTTTAGTCAGTGTCATTGACACTAGATGATGAATTAACCAACCAGATGACAGTCGGTGCCTAAATCAGTCAGTCAGTCAATATGCCACCCTTGGGAGAGAGAGACACATCTGTCTTCTCTTGACAGTTGATTTATTTACTGATCACTGACCACTTGATCCTCGGGGACAATGTGTTCATTTGCTTTAGAGAGAGGCCCGCTATGCAAATGAGAGAGTCTGAAGAAAAGGTAAATGTCCCTGAAGTATTTCCAGAGTTTTTCCATGAGCCTACAGTCCAGTGGAGCATATAGGCTGAAACCCTATGGCAGGTGCACAGTATTACGTATGTGTGAGGGGAATGGTACAATGCAAGGTACAATACACTGTCTTTGGTGTCTGATCACATTAGGCGGGACTTTTCAGACAGCAGACATGCTCTTTCTGTATTTTTGCCAAACAGAGTTTAAAACCTACTTGAACTGGTTAACCAAGAAATGACCCACTTGTTTCTGGTAGCAACTCGACACAATGAAACTGCATTTTGAAAGCACCTTGCTTCCTTAATGTGATGTATTTAGTGTTGAAACAGGATATTGGGGCGGGACCTAATGCAGAGAGGTAATGGGATATCAGTCAGTTTTGTTTGATGGGAGGGACAGAGGGGCGGACTTGTTAAGAAATCTGTGATGTTTTTATGGGTTGGAATTGTTATGTTCGCGATGAAGTAACCATTAAAGATACGCTATTTCCCAGGAAGGATACAAGAAAATACATTTTGTGTACACTTGTGGGCATTTATTGTTAAATAGGTGTATATTATGACATGGAAAATCATCTAATAAGGTGAAAAATTCATTTTTTCACTGTTACTTTACATGATTTTAAACCCTCACTCCCATTCTGAGAAATCTACAACCAAAGCACTCCCGCTTTGAGCAGCTTTATTAACTTTGCTGACTTCACTTCACCATTAGAGTCAGTCTGCAGTACACCAGAAGTGTTTGTGCGTGCATGGCTCATCCTTGGCCTCGCTGTTTTCCTATGGTCACACAATAAGCAGCATGATAACAAAATTAGTTGCCTCTGCTCTTGGAATGCCTCTCACAACAATTACGCTGCACACACAGTCTGTAGAATGGGCAATTCATAATTTATTTTCAATTTAAACCCTTACAGCCATGAATGAAAATGAAGGCTTCTGAGACATTAAATGGAACAACAACATTAACAGTTGCTGGCAAGAAATTCCTGTTAGGTCTCTCCAATTATTTACTTGGGTTGCTGTCATGGCCTTCCTCCGAGCTCACTTAAAAGTAACAGCCCTTATGTGAGACGCTATAATTACATTATATTTGGTTCGAGTTCGACCATTTGAATTAATCATGAATCAGGAGTACTGTCCTGGTAAAACACAAAGGCAGTGTTGGAAGAGTAAGGAAAAGAGTAATGATGGCCGTGAGCTTGAGCGTTTGCTGCAGGTCTCAGCCTGCTTCCCTAATTTGGGCCTGTTATAACTGATCTACATCTACCTTTAAGTAAGTTAGATTTTTCTCCTGCTGCTGATCTTTTCTGCTGAGTATTTTTCCCCGTGCAGATAGCCTACTAATTGTTTGCTCCTCGCTATGGATCAGGCCGAGGTCTCCCTACAAACAATTTGGGATGCCATTCAATGGATCAAAGTTGAAATGATGGCTCATTTTGACTCAAAAATTGAGACCATCCAAACTGGTCTTAACAACATTCAGGGATCTGTATCCTCACTGTGTGAGCAAATCTCGGCGCTTGAACACAGGGTGAGCTCTAATGAAGATAACATTGATAACCTGACAAAACGTGTGCAAACACTTGAAAAAGAAAATGCCTACCTGAAGGATAAAGTTGATGATGCTGAGGAGTCATCCTTCATTTTATCAGTCTTCCGGAACAAAGTGAAGGAAGAGACGCGATCGCCTTCTTGAACCACTTCTTGGCAAGGAGAACTTTTCTACTGTGCCGGTCTTCAAAAGGGCTCCAGCACCAGATCTGCTCCTAGACCCATCCTGGTCAAGTTCCTACATTTCCAGGACAAAGTGAGGATTTTACATCTGGCCAGGGAGAGAAAGGAGCTCACTTGTATGGGCGCTCGACTCCATATTTATCCCGACTTCAGTGCTGGTTTGGTTAAGAAACGTCGGCCGTTTGATGCTGTCAAAAAGAATCTCTGTGCCGCTGATATCAAATACTCTCTGTTGTATCCAAATATGCTGAGACCTTTTTCCGAGACCTCTCCTTCTCCTCCCCAGGATAGTGTTGTGAGTAACGTTCGTTAGCTCATCCTGCAAGTTGCCTAAATCTCCTAATTTTGTTTGCTTGACTGATGTTATTTAGTTCTTTCTCCTGGATCACATCGTGTAACTGATCATTGGCTATATTATTTTTCAGTAACTTTAGTTTAGTTCTCGTTGTTCTGTTATTTGCAAACAATAACTTTATTGCAAACTGTATTTTGGTTAGCCCACTATGTGATAATGGCACGGCGTGTGAGTCGATGTTTGCCGTAAACTGTGACACCAGTGGCGTCAGTTTCAGTCAAGACTGTCGTAATGATACAATGTTGTAGGCTAACCGTTGTCATAAACCATTGAATACTGAGTGTTTGCTAACTTATGCCTCTTGATGTAATGAAATGGCCCCTTTTTTCCTTTGACTGGCTGGTGACTTCAATAGTAACTGGCTTGATCGTTCCTGCTCCAATGATAGAAATGGTAGTGTAAACCTTACTCAGGTAATTAATGAACCTACCAGAGTCGATCATCAGAATCCTGAAAGGATAAATAAATCTGGTGTTATGTCAGATTGTTTAAGTGATCACTCCATTATATTTTGTTTCTGGGAAATTAAAATTCCAAGTTCTCCTCCTAAATATATTAGACTGAGACAATGCAGAAGTATTAATGTAGCTTGTTTTATTCAAGACCTAATTGCTATTAACTGGGATAGATTTCAGTTAATTCCTTTTGTTGATGATGCATGGAACTTCTTTTATTCTGAAGTTACTAACGTAATTGGTAAACATGCTCCTATGAAAATAATTAGAGTTAAAGGTAGACATTTACCCTGGATCAGCTCACATCTCATCAGCCTGTTCCAACAAAGGGATAAAGCCTGGGCCAACTATTGTTCGTCTAAGGACTCTGCTGACTGGGAAACCTATAGGTACTTGAGGAATTTATCTAAAACCAAAACAAGGAATGCAAAATCCAACTACTATAAAGATAGCTTTTCTCAGGATTTTCATAACCCAGACAGTTTTGGAATCAATTGAACCGTATTCTCAATAAAACTAACAAAAGCTTCATAAACCACGTACGAATTAATAATGAAATTATTTCTGATCCTTTACTTATTTCCCATGCTTTTAATCAGCATTTCTCTTCTATTTGTGGTTCCCAACTCTCATTCTTATGGCTGGTTCCTCAAACTTTACTACTTCTTCCCCTATCTTACCTACTGATGTTTTTTATGCTACATGTGAACTAAAAGCAGAGTGTGAATTATACAATGACAATCGGGGGGGTCAACTTCTTACTACCATACAGCATCTAGGCCTGTGCCTGACTAACATTCAAGGCAGAGACCAACCAATAATCTAAATTTGTCAGCTGTTTTCTTACTTTGAAAATAGTCTAATAGAAAAAATAAATCAACATTCCACATCATCTCATCCAACATTCCACATTGTAGATCCTGTATTGTTATGTAAATTATTATTAATTTTATCAGCTGCATCAGGACCATTCAAACTGGCTCCCCCAGATTTCCTTCTATACATTTTCAAATATAAAATACTATTTATACTATGGCTTGTCTGAATACTTGATGGTTATTATTTACTCAGAAATGTGCATCCATATTGCCCA